>VNJQ01006490.1:0-227574 GCA_008042515.1 Drosophila truncata | reverse complement strand
GAAAAAAAGGAATATAGTGCTGTTTTTGCCTCTAATTCAATGAAAAATTATTTATAAAATCTTTCTACCATTTAAAATTTTGGTTTTACATTGTATTTTATCTGAATTACAATATTTTATAGTTTCTATAGGATATTTCCCAGTTTTCATGAGTTTAAAGACACTTTTAATGCATTAAAGATGTCATTTTCATACAAAATAAGGTAATTTTTCATTGAAAATTTCAAGAAATGTGGTCAAAAGTGGCATTACAGACTATACGCAATCGAACAAGAATTAAATACTCTACAACACACAATAGGTCTCTAGGTGAAACTAGGTGACATTCACTACTTTTACCTTTTTAAACATTTGGTTTAAACAAATTTTTTATTTTTTTAAGGCGACACACTTTAAAACCAAACTACAAAGACATTACAACGACTATGAACATTTTACAACAATAAATATATAGTACAAACCCCATTGATTCAAACTCTTTTTATAGATCTATCAAGTTCTTATTTTTTGTTGAGTTTTTTTAGTTTAAGAATTGTCTAAATTTTCACGCTTTTTCCTTGTTTGCTAGCTTGCGAAGAAACAGCTGACTTTAAGCGCTCCGTGCGAGAAAGTGGCGCCACCTATGAAGATTTTGATTGTGACACGTTGATGGTCACTCTATTTCCAATCGATCCATACCAAAATCAATTGATTTGTTTAACTTTTAAAAAATGGATTTTGGCCAACCAAAGTGGTCGGCTGGACCATAGTGCAGTGGTACGAGCAGGAAAGTGTTACAACCGGATACAGCAAAGGAAAACGGGGTTTTCTTTTCATGCCAAACAAGTTATAATTGCCAATAGGAGATGTTCTGTGTTGAGAAATGCTTTACAAGTCAGTAATTTCATTATACTTTTAATATTTAAATAATAAATTTAAGAGAAACAAGTCTTAAGGGTGTCTTAATATTTATTTATTTCAATTTAAATTAATATTAATTATTTCCATTTTACTTTCTGTAACTCAAAGTGAGATCTTTGCCCCAAAACACAGTTGGCATCGCCACTCGTCAACCAACACTGATACCCTTTCCTTCTCCCCGGGAAAGGAGGCTGCAATTAGGCTTCAGAGTGGGCTTAAAGTGCAGCAGCAGCAGCGGCAGCAGCAGGAGCAGGAGAAAGAGGAGTAGCTGGAGCAGCCGCGTCAGCAGCAAGCCGGAAACGAGCCCAAATAAGTATGCAACGAACTTTTTCAGCGCCCTCGAGAAGCAAACTTTTCCAGCGACGTCGACTCCGCCTTCAGTTTCTGCAAAAGAGGCGGCGGCAGCGGCAGCGGCAGCGGCGGCGCCCCCAATTGCTGGCATGTAAGTTGTTTTACTTCAAATTTTAATTATGATTTAATGCTAAAATACGGAAATAATTTGCGGCAACAACTTTCGTCGCCGGAACGCAAACTGCATGAGCATGGCTGAAGCCAGGAGAGAGGAAAGGAAGGGAGTCGAGCAACGACGCGACGCTCCGCTTGAGTAATTCCATTTCATGGGTCGGCAATTGCGGTCGCTATTCTCCGTTTAGCCGTATCGGGGAAACCATATACGTACGGGCACAGTTCCGCTTCCCTCAACCAGTTTATAATCGGACTATTTCCGACACTGGGCTTGTACGGTAAAGATTACTTTCCTGACTAAGGGAATATGGGTCTTTAAGTATTATTTGCATACAGAGGGAAGGAGGTACTGGCATTAATTTGTAAATAACATAAACAAGTGTTTTAAGTATTTTCTAATAATACCTACTCATGGATGGGCCTTGTTCTGTATTATTTACAATATTTATTCCTCATTCAATACAAGATACACATAAATACCAAAGCTATGAAGGTCCCAGCACGTGCTTTTTCGGGCTCATGTAAATACATTTGTCTGCACGTTGACATTGCATCGTAAAATTGTATTTATTTGTTGTTTATTCGCCACATAAACAATATGCGGAAACTGAATGAATTACCCCATGAGCTCTGTCACACAATGTTATCGCTTATATACATATATACAAATTTGTATATATAAGAATTCGCGTGTGTGCTTGGTGTTTATATGTTTATAGTTCGAGCATTTTCATTCTTTCTTTTTTCTGTTTGTTTCTCCATATTTTTTCTGTTTGGCAACATTTTAATGCACTTTTATTACATTTGCTCAAACACAAATTTTTATTGTCGGACGAAGGCGGATCGGGAAATCGCAAGGCAACATAAAACTAAGCTGTTGACAGATTTTATTGTACAAGAAGAGCACAGTTTATGGAGGGTGGAAAGCGTTCACTTGTTATATGTATGCATATAAGAATATACTTATCTGGTATGCCGCCATAAGTATTTTCCATTATGTCACTGCACGGACATATTTTTATTTAAATGAATGAAATATGTATGGGAAAAATCGATTGGTTGAAAAGAAATTTAATTCATAAATCTTTCCTTATTTTAAATAAAACTTATTGGTGGGGTTACAGATTTTATAAGATTATTTAACTCCCTTAAATAAATACCCAAGACAATGAGAAAAAATTGAACATCTTGGAAAACAGCAAATATTTAAACTTTAATTGTCACCTAAAATATTTTATTTCAATTTTTTAAACACCTTTTAAAAGCAATTTAAAGCCATACTTGAGAAGAGTTAACTTTAAGTTAAGATTTGGTATATTTGTTTTATTTTAATATAATTTTGTTATCTTGTTTTTAAATGCCACATATTTCAAATGATTTTAAGCCCACAATTCAGACGCCTTAACATCTTCATAAAACCGAAATCTACTGTCCCATAAATTATTTCTCTCCGCATGAAGGTGTACTCACAGTGTTTACTCTTCTCGGCGGCCACCTGACCCCTTGGTGTCTGGGCCAGGATGGCGAAGAGCATCAACAGCATTAGCAGCCACCGGGGAATGCTCGACCCTGAACTGGGCCTCGAGGCCAGGATCCCTGACCGTTGTTGGACCGGCTCTCCATCATCTTCTTCTGCTCGGCGGGGGGCTTGGGTGTGGGAGGTTGAGAATGAGGATGAGGGGCCATGGTCGGGGGGTGGCCCCGGCCCACAGGATGTGGGCATCAACAGCATCTCCTACGCTGCGGCGGCTCAATTTTCGCTGTTGATTTTTCAAGCTGCCTAAAAAGATGGCTCTGCTTTTGTTCGCTCTCGCTGATTTCTTGTCGCGTTTGTCATTCTCCGGCAATTAGAAGCATTCATTTATGAATTTCCTCTCCGTCGCGTCGAATGTGTTGCCTCATCGGCCAGCGTTTTCAATTCCACTCTGCAAACGAACAAAAAAATAGAGCATTTAGTTAGAAAAAACTTGAATTTGGTGGGTGAAAAAATATCTGCCGAGCAATTGGGCAACAGCTTGCGGCAACGGATGACAGATAATGGTCGCAGAAATTAATTTTCCGCTGCACTGAATGTTTTTTGTATTAAACTCAAGTTTGCAGGGCATTTATTAAAAGGTTTTATGATTTGTTAGCTCCATGAAAAAATATGCAATAAATGAAGTCAATGTTTAAGTTTTCTGATTCCGTTTGGTGGTGATTAGGGAAACTTTAAGGTGATAACTAGAGTAAATAAACTTAAATTAATTAAATTAATTTCAATTAGTTAACATTTTTTCTATTTTTAATTAATTTATTAAAGAATTTCCAAGAAGCTTGAGATTTGTAGAGGTTCTGCCCTTGAAAACTAATAGTTTATCTATGAAAAAGAACTATTTTTTCTTTCCCCATTCACTCAACATAATAGACTCTTTTTCAACTCTCTAATAGTATTGCCCACTGACTTGAATCAATATTTGAAAGAATATGCAGATGCATATCTCTTCGATAAATCGGGGCAATCAATGCATAAATTTAGACTCGCAAAAGGGGGAAGCACATAGCCCTTAAGAGTGCATGCAAAATTAAATATTACGTATACGCAGCGTGGATGGGTTTATCATTGCAGTGCAGGCTATGAATACATTGTCGCCCCATGCAGATTGCCATGGATACCCAAAGGATGTGTAAAAGCGAGGGCGGGGTATTAAAAAGTAATGAGCATCAAATGCACTGCCAGGCGGGGCAATAAGGAGCTGAAGCTGAGGCTGAAGCTGGCGTTGATTTCCAAGCACTGACCATCTGTGCTCCACATTTTGTAAGCCGGGTGAAAAAAAAATACAGGAACGCCATGGGGCTTCGAGGCTGCAAGTTTATCACACTTAGAAATCGTGGCCAGCTGCTCCACATAAAGCGAAATAATAATGAGAAATCAGAAGCAGCCTGCAGAAAAAATGCAACACATATATCAGGGATAAATACAGCCAAGGAGCGAGTCCTTTATATACTCTACTCTACTATATATGTGTGTGTATGGGAGTTAAACTAGGACCCGCAGCCGAATCATAGAGCATGGCCAGTGACCGTGTCACACACACACACACACATTCCTCGGGTCTCCGGGCCTGACATCCAGGCAACGTTCCAATTTCGTGTTTAATTAAATCTGATTATAGCTTTTCACTTTGTCCTCTTTTGTGAGCCACTCTTTCTGCTTTTGGCATCATCTCCCCACGGGTGGCTTTGTACGCTCCCAGGTCCACCCTCAGATGAATTTTATTTTTATAAATTCCTATCCCTCAGGGCAGCGGTGTGAGTTTGTCCGTAATAACAATAAGCTTTAGCGTATTTGGAACCTTTAAAGGGCAGGCGAACCCACCTCAAAAGGTGCTTGTATTCTGCTTCAGAATAGGTCTTATCATTATTGTTATTATGATTATTAATCTTGACTGGATTTTGATGCTTTTTGAATGAAAATGCTTTAAAATAAAACAAGCTATAAGAATTTTGTATACCAAGATTTTAAATGAAGAAATTTTATTTGTAAAGCTAAGCTTTAGAAAGGACTATTAATTTGATCTTAAGAAAATGTTGAGGATAGTAAATAAATAAATAAAATCAATGTGTACTGTACAGCTATATACAGTCACAAATTAGTTGATTTATATTATGAATATTTATAATAACAATAAATCAAAGCACCAGCAATAATAATATATATTCCTTCTATTTTTAAATCCTCTCTAGATGTTTTATTCCAATTTAAGAATACTTATAATTCTTTTATAAAATCTTTGATGAAAATGTTTCACTAAAAGACAGCCTACAAAAAATATTGTTAAAGGAAAACTACAATTAATAAACCCAAGCAAACAGGCAGACATATGAAAACCCCGAGGATATATTGAGCTACAGCGATTTGCTCTTGAGGAAAAACACATACAGGAACAAACACACTTCTCTGACCTAATATCCACACTGGAACACAAATCCTCACATAAATGTAGGTGTGCACAAAACATGAACAGAGCATACCATGCCCATACACACACAATGCTGTGGAAGGTAGGGATGTGCCAGGCGGCCAGCATGTTGTGTATTTCCATGGTTGTTATTTTTTTGTTATTGTCCATGGCCGCCATGGCAACCAATTTTCTGGGCAGTTGAGAAAATCGCTTTCGAAAGGACATTAGAGGATACACGACCAATTTCGTGCGCTTTTCCAGCGAAGGGAAATAAAAGTTTACGGTTTGATTGCCCTCTAATTTACAAATTCGGAAAATACAAATCAAAGCGAATAATTTTGACTTGGCTAACGTTTATTTTTTTCTGGATTTTAAATCCATGCAGGCGAAATGGCAGGATAACGGGCGGAAAAGTACAAACTGGATGGGTGGGGAAATGTTAGGAAAATCGGTTGGTGAGGGCTGGGAAGCCGCATAAATTACCAGCACTAGCTTTTCAACACAAAGAAGGCTGGCAACGCAACAAAGGCGGCTTTGGTCGCTCCATAGAAACATGGCCAACAGTAACGGAGCAGTCACGGGAACAATAACACTACCAGCGGCAGAAACAACCACTGAAACTATGCCCAAAATGGCCAGCACAACGTAGAAGTAGAAATGAACAAAAAAAAAAATTAGGCGACACACAATTAATGGCCCTGTGGGGTTTCCTCGTCGAATAGATATGGAGGGTTCCATTTTTTTTTTGTTTTCTGTTGTCTCGCTGCAGTTCCTTTGTAGCGATCAGGATTTTGTTTCCAGAGAGTGTGTCCTAATATATTTACTAAATTCTATGGAAATGAACGATATAAAATCTATATCACTAGTTGACGATCTTTAGAAGAAAACAAAGGGTTATTTTTGGAAGGTTAACTTCAATTTAAATAACATCAGTGATTTATTATAGAATTCCGTTGGAGCTATTATGAAATAAACAAAAAATATATTTTATTAATTAAAATAATTGTTTGTTTAGTTGTTAAATTAATTATCTTTACTAAATAAATAGAAACTTGAGGCAAATACAGGATTTCAAAGTCTTATTGCGATAGAAAACTGTCAATTATAAGTAATTTCTTGCAAATAAAATGATCTTATTTATATTCAACTTTAACTTGTACTAAAATATAAATTAAACTTCAACTCTTATACGATTTTAATATAAACTCTAAAGATATCTACCCCTGCATTACCAACATAAGAGCTCACAAAAAGGTATTTTTCGACAGTTGATGACGGTCAGGAAACATTATCTCAGGTGCCTTCGAAAGGTCTATCTTTTACGCTTTTTAGTGATTTTCAGAATATGATTCAAAGACCCGAGCATTATAAATATTTATATACTATGTATGACATAAAGTTGAGCTCTCTTTGCACCTGAACCAAACATTTTTGGCAGCGCGCTAAAAGCACACAAAAAAGCGACCACTTTGGCTTTCAGTCAATATGGCAGGCAGGGGCACAAACTACAACAAAACAACAACAAAATAAAAACCTTGGTAGTAAGGGCAGTAAAAGCAGTGGCAACAATGGCCAAAAAATGGGGGGGGGAAAGCGAGTCCTCCTTTGTTGTCCTGGCTGTAATCGTGTGGGGAGCATTCACCGACACCTCGCGTACACACAATGCAAATGTATTAACTGCAGGACGTTATAAACAAAAGAAATTACGTTATGGCGGCGGAGTGTTTTATGTTTGCAACACTTCGCCAGCACCCGCCAGCGATTGCGAAAGGATTTTGTATTTTTGTTTTCTGTATTGTTTCGCCACCCGCATGCACAGAAAGAAAAAGTGAATGAGATGTCCTTGATTATTATAAATGGTGTTCTTTTGTGTAGTAATAAAATATTTTTAAATCAGGAACTACAAATCTCTCAATTTTATTTAAAATATATTTTTAACAAAACCAAAAGACCTCTCCTCCTTTATCTACAATTATATATACATTTTTCTTCTGTCTTTTATATATTTTCTTAATATTTCTATCAAGTTCTATAAGTCTTTATAATAAAATACAAATTCCTTTATTGAAAATTAATGGTTTAAATATTTTTCCCACCGTGCACGTATGTTTGCCATCCACTTTGCACCAACCAAACGTCCAACCGTCCTTGTCCGCCAGTATCCCTCCGTCCGTCGGTCTCCGTCCATGTTCGTGTCCGCCGGTCCGCCGTCCGTGTCTGACTCACGTCTGCACGGGGCATGTCTATTTGTCTGCTGAAAACGGAACCGAGCTGCCAACAGCAAGTGCAGGGACAACAACAATAACAACAACAACATCAGAAGCCAAAACACGTCACTGTGGGAGTGCATTGGGGCGCCACGGCGGATGAGTAATTTCAGGAGCAAGAGTGGAGAAGAAGCAAAAATGGCGGCATTGTTTTGGCCATCGCTTTCGCTTAGCTCTTTTGTGCGAGCGACATGTTTGCATGTATTTTTGAAGTCATTTTCTGCGGCATTAAGTCCTTTTTGTGGGCTTTCCTCCCCTCCTTGAGAGAAGAGTGTTGTTTGCTGATTGGAATATCATTTTGCAATAGTAGAAAAAGCTTTTAAGATTAGTCGAGTTTTTAAGTTAATACAAAGATGTTAGATCCTATTTCGCATTGAGTTATTATTACCGAAATTCCAAGCAAATGTCCTTTGTAAACTATGAAAATATATATATATATATATATATAAATGTATTTTTGAAGCTAAAAACCAAATAGCTTGGTCTTCTTCGTTAAACTCTGCAAATAACCACCAGCATCCTTGGAGGGTTTAGCCCAAACCCTTCTCCTTTGCCACTCATGATGCCCATTTCCTTAAGCTCCAAAAGTGCCAAATCATGAGATTGCGCTGCCATGGCGATTGCGATGACACAAAACCGTGAAACTGGTGGACGGGACAAACGGACTACGGGTGAAAGGATATGGCTCAAGCGTACGGGTGTTGACAAGAAACCCTAACGAGTGACAGCTGAGACAATCCCAAGACGCAAAAACCAGCCACAATGATGACAAGAGCAATCGGAAGCCGAAGTACCGAAAAAAATCAAAGTCCTCGATTTGCCTTTTGGCCAAATCCCACTGACAGATTAATGGCGCGGGCGAGGCGAGGCGAGCCTCGGGGGCTGGAAGGCAGCCAGTCAGTCCTCTAGCCAACTCCAACTCCAAGTCCGAGAACGAGAACGAGTCCAAGTCCAGACAAGAAACCGCAATCGCAATCAAATTTATTTATTTATTTTTATGTTTAGCCGTTGGCAGTTTTCTCATTTGTGCCCAGCGCAGCACATAAGCTGACAGCCCCATCAAGTTGTTTTTCCTCTCGAGTGCGAGGGAAAATGGGTGAGGGGATTGGGGCTCCCAGGGCTGGTGGATGGTGCTACGCACGAAAGGGTCGAGGTCAGGCTAATGATTAATACGCCTGGCTGCCCCGGCCACTCCGCAGCAGCTCTCAAGTTTTCGCTAAACCCACCATGTGCAGTCCCAACTTATGTTATTTTGCTGGATTTTTGTTAAGAAAAATGTGCTTTAAATTATCGAGAATTAGCGAGAGTTGAGTTATTAATTTATTTCTTGGGGAATTATTTATGTAGAATTTAAGGATGTATAGAAAACTAGTCTTTGTCAAATAACTATTAGACATTTTTAAGAAGACGTTCTTATAGCTTAGATTTTTTTTACAATCGAATAGAATCTCAGCTGTAAAATAACCTTAACAAAGGAACCATTCTTTCTAACTTGGAATAAGATTAGGTTCAAGATCGTCTTAAGAAAAATGTGTCCACATAGTATATTTTCTTCCCATTAATTTTCATTTATTTTTCCTCCACTTTCAGTTCCATATAGCCAAGTTCAACTGTATTTAAATGGGTCTCTTGTGCGATGGCTGGGGATTACGCTTTGCTGCGAGAACTACTGGACTTTATGGAGTGCGGACACAGATAAATCACCTGTCCGGGGGCCTCGGCTAAGACCTCGTCGAACAAAAAATATAAATTAGAAAATCCAAAACTGAGGCGAAGGATGATGCGGTGGTAGCATGCTTTTGAAGGGGGAGGGAGGGGAGGGTGTAAAGCAACAGAATAATCCTCCCGTTACCACACTTCCTGACCTGACCCTGGGATGTGCGTGTGTGTGGCACTACTTTCACACATTCGCATGCCTGCCATAGTGTGTACTCCTGTACACACACACACACAAACACACGCACACGAAAAGGACCTTCGCCATCGACCATACCACTCCCCCTTTGGGGTGTGAGCGAGACAACAGGATTAACAGGCAACTGATATCCTTTTGCTCTCACAGCAAAGAGAGGAAAACTCACAGAGAGAGAGAGAGAGAGAGACAGTATTACTCGCCCGTAGTACTCGCAGGCGTAAAATGTGTAAAACTCAACTTGACGGCTCTGATGGCGGCTCTCTGATGAATGAGATTAACCGTTAGACACACACTCACATACACACACTCACTCACATGCCGGCGTGGCCGGACCGAGCGAAAATCCACCCCCTTTTTGGGCCCGCGACAAATGAGTGCAAATGACCTCAACGCACGGGAACACAGGGAATACGGGAGCAGCAACCCCCGATCCACCAACGCACTTGCTCCTGTTCCCGCTCCCGTTACCGCTTCCGCTCCTTTTTAAAGCGGTGCCTATCCGCAGTTTCAGTTCCACTCGCTGTTCTTGGTTCCTTTATGACACTGTAACTGAATTTATTATGCACTTTGCTCTTGTTGTTTATGGATAATTTCATTAAATTTAAAACAGTCGTTGGATAAGTCCATATAATCACTTTGCCGAAATCGGATGACATTTTTTTTGCAAACCATTTAAGTTATAGATTGTGACTACTCACACAATGAATTTTAAACACTTAAAATAGCTTCGGGTAAATGTGCTTGTTCTCTAATCTGAAGCTTGATTTTGTGTACAAACTCTGGTACATATACTCATGTACATTGTACTTATTTTAAATATTATTTTCTTTAGTACATTTCACTCGAATTGACACAGCGCGAACGAAAGCTTTCCACTCAACGTTTCAACTGCGACTGCGACGAGTCCGTTTTTAGTGGCTATTATTTTTGGCGTCTCGTTAACATTTACCTTGCAACACTCGTCGCAGGAGCTTAACAGTGGCCAGCGAGTGGACAGTCCTCCTGTTAAGCTTATCGATTACCAAGCCGTGTAAGAGCGAGATGGCACAACAGCTCCAACAAAACTCCAGGACTCCAAAAAGGGTGGAAAACTCCTAAGGTTTTTAATCCAGCATTCAGTTTTTATTGTATTTATCACAAACAATTAAGAGGTTCAGCTGGTTTTTTAATTAAGAATAGTATTTCTTTTAAATAGGCGCACTTAAAATCACAAAATATATTTTAACTGATTCATGGCGGCCACCGAAACGGAGCGAAGTTGAAGGCGAACTGAAGCCGGCGCCTTTGGTGGTAGAAAAAAAAACCTGCCACCTAAAAGAACCACCCCTAAGGCTTTTTCTCTTATTCTCTCTCTCTCTCTCTCTGAGCATTTCATGAGAAATTTCCCAACCCCACTCTTTTTTATTTCTCCCCCTAACCCCCTAGTTGGATTTTGTAGTTTAAGGCACAGTTCACTGTACTCATTTTTGGCGCCCAAGTAGAGACAACTTGGCTAAGGATAATGCTTTTAAAAGCAGCTAAAAGAATGATAAAATTGTATTAATTATACATATATCTATACCTAAATTTATATGAAAAATGAATATGAATAATAAATCAAAGGATTTTACCGTTTTATAATAATAAACCACCCCTGATGGGATTATCTATCAGCAAGTTTCAACACAAATTCTTACATCAAATCCGCAATTCTTCGTTTAAAACGCTTAGAGAAAAGCAGCTGAGGAGCATGAGGGCGTTGCGAGCTCTTATCAGATGGCAAGTGTAACATGAGACTCTGGTGCGTCTGGCGTCTGGACTTGCCTTGGAATCAAATCGATTTCAAGCTGGCACCAACCCCAGTCCTACTATCGATGAGTTGGCGCGCAAACGGAGCCGTGTCCTGTAATTTGTCGCCGCACGACAGTGACGCAAAGTGCCTGTCAGTCTGCCACGGACGCCCACAAGCTCCTCCTCCTGATTCTTGGACAATTTAATTATACCCGGAGAGACGTCGTCGTAGACGGAGTCGGCTTTAAGGTAACCGGAGCTAGCACGCTCCCTACTAGCGGACGCACTCGAGCCTAAGCGCTCGCCCCCGCCAGAAACATCAGGAACATGCGTTTATCTCGTAATTAAATTTAAATGGGATAACTTTGTGGCTGGCCGTCACTTCCGCGGCACAAAGAAATTAGCGTCCGTCTGGACTTTGCCACGCGAAAACGCGCCAAGATAGCGAGCTTTGAATTATAAGGGACAAGGCGGCTTGACTTTTAGCCGCTTAGCTGACTTTCAAGGGATTTTATGGAATTTTCCAAAGCCCATTAGTGACAGTTCAACCAGAAAGGGGAATCAGAAACTCATGAAATTAAATTTAGAGAATATAAAAAAGTTGTTTGTTTGTTTGTTTTTTAAATAATATATTTTGTAAGTCAGTAACCACTATAAAAAATTAATAATAATAGCATAAGTATGTATGTTACCCTTTACCCAATATTTATACCCTTTCACCATTTATTTATTCCTAGATAAAATATTATATGTAGTTATATGCTGTTTTAATTAACCTTCCCGCTGATCGATGCATTTACGGCTATGATGATCGAACCTTTCTCCCACACTGCAATAGTGCAAGACAGCTATTCCGTTTAGACAAACATAATATTTATTACGCTGTGTGATGTCACCAAAGGCTTGGCCTTCCTCCGATTTTCCACAATTCGGAAGAACTCCTTCAATCGCTGGATCCGGATCATCCACTGGAGTTTCATCCAACGAACATGGAACCAAATTTGGATAGTTGCAGAATTTAAACTTGAAGTCAAAGTATAGACCTCTAGGACACTCTCGCGATATGGCACGCCCATTGGCACAGACATAGAACTTGCTACAGGACTTTGGATCCCTTATATAAGCCCCATTTCGGGCAGATTTGCATTCAGGCACCGATACGTCTTTGAGATCTTTGTGGGGTTTCGTAGTCTTTGGAGCTTCATTGGAAGAGCAATCCACTAAATAGGGGAAATTGCACACCTTTTTCCTAATGTCAAAGTAAAGATTGCGGGGGCATTGGCCGGCAACGGGTTTCCCATCAAGGCAAATATAATATTTGTTGCAAGACTTTGGATTCCTGAGATAAGCTCCATTCGGCCATTCACTACAAACTGTACGTTCATTTTGGTGGCCAATGGAGTTAGGTCTGGTATTTACTGATGATTCATCTGAATGCATATTTGGTCCATTCTTTGAAATCTCTTTCCTTGTTGGAGTATCTGTTACTGATGCAGAAACCGGAGCTAATGTCGCTGGGACTTCATTGAAGGAGCAATCCACTAAATAGGGGAAATTGCACACCTTTCTCTTCATGTCAAAGTTGAGATGGCCTGGACATTTGCTGGCAATGGGCTTTCCATTGAGACAAGTATAATATTTGTTGCAAGACTTCGGCACTCTGAGATAAACTCCATTCTGCAAGTCAGTACAAAATGTGCGCTCTACATTGATATTCACTAATTCATTCGGAAGTTTTCCTGATGGTTCTGAAGATGATCGATTTTGAGGTGCAACAGTGGCACACACAGTTACTAAATTCCCTTCTGTGGTTCCTTGTAATGTGCTTGTTGTTTGCCGTCCAGGCCCATCATTTTCAGAGCCGGCATTCCCGGAGCCATCGTCTTTTTCTGTGGTAACATATAATGGTTCTGAAGTAGATGAAATTCTTGGAATCCCAGTTGTTTTTGCTGGAGTTGGCACAGTGATGCATGGTGTATTCGTTGATGGTTTAGCCGAGCTGGATGCACTCCATCCAGTTGTACTGTCCGATGTTGATTCGGTGGTCAATGGATTCTCAGAGCTCGCTTCATTTTTCTCTGTGGTACTTTGAGGTGATGATTCTGTCGAAGATCTGTGTTGGGAGCCATCATTTCCGGATCCCCAGCTATTGTCAGTGGTTCCTGTGGATGCGTCTGAGGACTCTGTGCTGGAAATATTCTCTTCAGTTGAGCTTTGTATAGGATCTGTGACTGAAGGTGTTGCGGAACTGCTATTAATATTCTCGGTGGTACTTTCTGAGGGAGAAATTTCAGTGCTGGAGATCGCTTCCGTGGAACTTTCTGGTGATGATTCTGTGGACGACTGAATTTCCGTGCTTTGTGATGGTTCAGTAGACGAAGGACTATCCGCTTCCGTTGAAGTTTCTGGAGGTGGCTCTATGGTTGACGGACTCTCGGTACTGGAAATGTTCTCCTCTGTTGAGCTTTCCGGAGAAGGTTCTGTTGACGACTGAATTTCTGAGTCAGCCTCTGTGGAACTTTCTGGTTCTGATGCTGTGGAACTTTCTGGTTCTGGTTCTGTGGAACTTATATCCTCCGAAGATGCCTCAGTCGTTAAAGGATTTTCCGAGCTTGAGATGCTTTCTTGTGTTGAACTTTCTGAGGGAGATTCGGTGGAGGATGAATCTTCTGCCGGGCGTGTTGATAGCGGATCTTCGGAGCTAGAGCTGCTGTCTTCCAAGGATGTCTCAGTTGTCAAAGGATTTTCGGAGCTTGAGTCGCTTTCAGGCGTTGAACTTTCCGAAGGAGATTCCGTTGAGGATGAATCTTCTGCCGGGCTTGTTGTTAGCGGATTTTCGGAGCTGGAGCTAGCCTCAGTTGTCAACGGATTTTCCGAGCTTGAGTCAGTTTCTTGTGTTGAACTTTCTGATGGAGATTCTGTTGTGGAAGAAAACTCTCCAGGACTCGTGGACAATGGATCTTCAGAGCTAGAGCTGATGTCGTCCAAGGACGCCTCAGTCGTCAACGGATTTTCCGAGCTTGATTTGGTTTCTTCTGTTGAACTTTCTGATGGAGATTCTGTTGATGAAGAATCCTTTCCAGGACTCGTTGACAGCGGATCTTCGGAGCTGGAGCTGATGTCGTCCAAGGACGCCTCAGTCGTCAAAGGATTTTCCGAGCTTGAGTCAGTTTCTTGCGTTGAACTTTCCAAAGGAGATTCTGTTGATGAAGAATCCTCTCCAGGACTCGTTGACAGGGGATCTTCGGAGCTGGAGCTGATGTCGTCCAAGGACGCCTCAGTCGTCAAAGGATTTTCGGAGCTTGAGTCAGTTTCTGGCGTTGAACTTTCCGATGGAGATTCTGTTGTGGAAGAATCCTCTCCAGGACTCGTTGACAGCGGATTTTCGGAGCTAGAGCTGTTGTCTTCCAAGGATGCCTCAGTCGTCAAAGGATTTTCGGAGCTAGAGTCAATTTCTGGCGTTGAACTTTCTAATGGAGATTCTGTTGATGATGAATCCTCTGAAGGACTCGTTGACAGCGGATCTTCAGAGCTAGAGCTGATGTCGTCCAAGGACGCCTCAGTCGTCAAAGGATTTTCGGAGCTAGAGTCAGTTTCTGGCGTTGAACTTTCCGATGGAGATTCTGTTGATGATGAATCCTCGGCAGGACTCGTTGACAGCGGGTCTTCAGAGCTAGAGCTGATGTCTGCCAAGGATGCTTCAGTTGTCAAAGGCTTTACAGAACTTGAATCGGTTTCCTGCGTTGAACTTTCCAAAGGAGATTCCGTGGAGGATGAATCTTCTGCCGGCCTCGTTGATAGCGGATCTTCAGAGCTAAAGCTACTGTCTTCCAAGGATGCCTCAGTTGTCAAAGAGTTTTCAGAGCTATCCTCGCTGGAACTTTCTGTGGCAGATTCAGTGGAAGTCGACTCCTTCGCTGCTTCTGTGGATGCTTCCGTTGACAACGGACTTTCCGAACTAGAATTTATTCCTTCTTGCTGTCCTTCTGTGGTTGGTGGATTCTCCCAGTCTTGAACATTTTCCGGTGTAGAACTTTCTGGGCCTGGCTCGGTAGAAGAAGGACTTTCCGAGCTGGAATCAGAGGTTACTTCAGTTGAAAGCCCTTCAAGCTGTATTGCTGATGATGATGCATCAACCAAAGCAGAAAAGTCCTTATGAAATGAGCTAGAGATATTCACTGGGCTGGATTCAATTTTCTCGGGTGAACTTTTTAGCGAAAATTTGGTCAGCAAAGGGCTTGAGGTTGAAGCTCCTGAAGTAGGTGGTCTTTGGAAGTTGCCCCAAAGACTTCCGAACAAATTTAAGTTACCAAAGATGTTGAATATAATGGGCTTGTCCACATTAATTGTTTGCTTCGCCGCCTTCTTGGCTTCAACCTTTTGATTTTTGTTTTCTAATTTATGGATTTTATGGTTTTCAGCCACACAGCCCTGACTTTGGGGTTCGAACAGATATCCGTCGTTGCATGAGCCTCTAATCTGGCCTAGGAAGCCTAGGCAAAGGATATACTTGCGGGAATCTTCCGGATCGACTGCTCTAGATCCAAACGACTGCCCTGCGCAGGAATCCTGCGCCAGGGCCTGGGGGGCGATCCAAAGGACAGCCCAAAGGACATTCACTGAAATGTAAAAGTGTTGAAATATCCACATCCGTTTAGTTATTATTTTACTATTTATTTCACTCACCCACTAGCATATTCAAAGCACATTTAACAATAGAAACGCGGCTGGCCAATGCAGCTCTATTTATATTGGAAAGTTGGCTAATGTAAACAATAACAGGAACCGAATCTTAAGTGGAATTTGTAAATGAAATTGTACTGTGCAAATAGTTTAACTAAATTGAAATACTTCTTTGTGCATCACCTACAAAAGGAGAATGAGTTTCGTGTTTTACATGTGTAATACGATATCGGAAACAGTGAGGTAGAAATAGTTCTTGGAAATCGCTGCAATTGTTTAAAATAAAAACAAACTATTTCCAGTTACTTGGGTATATTTTTCTGTTAACCGAATGAAAGGTTATAATTATATGGGGATTTTAAAGGTTTAAAAGGGGTTTGTTACAAAGTCTCTGATATTTTTAGATGTGTGCTGAAAGTTAGTATATAAAAATAAATGAGCAGGCATGTCAATTAATTTAATTAAAATACAGAATAAATAATACTAATATTAAGGAAAGATTATAAATATAAAGAATTAATTAAACAAATAATTTTCGAATCTTCAATGAGCATTTATCTCAGATTTATTAATATGTATCTTACAGAATTTTTACTTCAAACATTGCAAGTCTTTATTATTAAACCGAATTCTCTTTATCCTAAGTAATTTCTAACAAATAAATTTATACATAACTCACAAAAATCATTTAAAACATGGCATTTCTTATTTTAAAGATTAGTAAAAAAAATCCCAAAGTATAAATAAATTTTTCAACGATCGTGATTAGCGATTATATTGTCTTTAGAAAGCTCCTTCTCGAGAATTTCTAATTTTTCTAATCTACAGCAGTAATGGGACTGTCAGCAAGCCTTTTATCTCGGCTCACCTTGCGCTGACACCAATGTCGCCCGCCCTATGGAGACCTGCGGGCTAGAGCGGCGATAGTGTAACGGTCTGCCCGACCTAGCTATTCCTCCGCCCGCCTCCCACTTCCCTCTAGCCACCCCCAAGTCATCCGATTAGTTGCTCCGATAAGGAGGCCGCCTCAGCACTTATCGTGCCCGTATTCTTGCAATGATGATTACTCAAACCTTGGGGCACTGGCTCCGTCGTTGCCGGGAGCGGGTGGGTGGGTGTATGGCGGTACAGGTGAAGAACTATTTTTAGTATCATGGAGAGCTTTCGGCAGCAAGCTCCGGGCCCTGGTATATGATAGGGTTTTGGCTCGCACTCTTATCGTAACTTGTGTGGCTTCGAATGTACCTAGTTGAGGAAAAATTCAGTGTTGGATTTTGTTACCTCTGGTATTCGAGCCAATAAGTTCGGCCACGAATTCGCATTTTATCTTTTGCATTTTTTATTATTTTTGATTTTTGTTTTTTTTTTTTTTTGTTTTTAATTCTAGAAATTACTTGCAGCAATTTTTGGGGCAGTGCACGGGGTCACCTGCACTCACTAAAATTTCCGTAAGTGGCCATGTTAGTCCGTTCGCTAGCAGTGATATCAGGGAATTTTTATAGACTTCTTGGTTAGCTCTTTTGGCCAGGCCCACAGGGAAAGTGCATATTTCATTCATAATTATTATTAATTTAGAGCTAAGTGGTCTTAAGGGGTTTGCCTATCTGTGGGAATCGCGTTAAAAAGTGGTAAAATATGGGATTATTATTTCATTACTTTTTTTTGAGCACTAAAGCTAAATGTCTTTAAAAATGAAATAGTTAATAATATATTTTTTTTAAAAGGGAACTTGATAATATTCTCATAAACTTTATTTGGCTTATTTAATGGTAGTTCTCTGAACAATTGCTAGATACTGTTCTAAGCATAACAATTTAATTTTTTTGTGCCCAAAAAAACTTTTCCGTTGCCATAATTTGATTTTTATCTTAATCTCCCTTAGATTTCTTTGAAACACCTATTGCTCTACTCTATGTAAACCCCAAAACCCTATTTTAAAGCAACCAAAACAAGAACGAAGAAATATAAGGGCTAGAAAAAGGAATTGAATTTGCATAAAGGGAAAGTTAGTGCAATGGATTAGAGTGGTCTCGAAACTACACATTTTTTTCGTGCCGGTAAACTGGCCTCTCATCGCAAACTGCATTGGGGCCAGTGAGCCGAACACTTGCTCATCCGTTAGCTACCAAGACCATTCCAAACACGATAGCGATCAGCGAAACTGCACATATCAAGCAGACAGCTTACAGCTATCTAAGACAGCCCAACCCCAGCCCTTCAGTTGCAATTTCTATATAATCGTCACAGCGATAAGCATATATAGTTTAGACAAAGTCAAAAATTTCAACGAGATCAGCTTTATTTACGTAACGATAAAGGGGATCAGAAAATAGCTTCTAGTTGGACATGTCCATGGTGTCCATCGTCCTGTACTGCTCCCGCTGGAGGCGATTGCCATAGGTACGCGACACCAGATACCAGGCATCCATGTAGCGGTCCATGCACTGTGAGATACAGCGCTGGTCCGAGCTGTCCAGCGTCTTGCCCGGTTTCTGGATGCACTTCGTGAAGCATTTGTGGGTCATCTTCGCGAGCATCTCCTGGGCATTGGCCAGAGCAATCTGCTGCTTCACCTGGCTTATCAGCTCCCCCTTCTCCATGTTAGCAGCCGCCATTTGTGTGTTTACTGGATATACAATTTAAAATTGAAATCTTGAAATGCTTTGGAACCTGAAAGTCGGCGTCTCAAACTAAAATCAACGTGTAGTTCCCAGCTGACTCAGTGAATTGTTGTAAATCAAAATTTTTGAATATTTTTTGTGTATCAATAACCCACTCAAAAATCAAATTCCATTTGTTTTATTATTTTGTTATGCCCATTTATTTGTGCCGAAAAAAATTATTATTTCAATTTATAAATTGTACAATTTGTTTACAGAGAGAATGAATTGGTTTTCCTAAATTTCAATATTAATTTGTTCACACATACACATACAATTAATACATTACAGATAAAGTTAATAATCAGTATCGAAGAGTTCTCATTTAAAATACTCAGGCAGATGTAGCACTAAAACTTGTTTTTTTATTTTGGTTTTTATAAAAATATAATCTGTTGCTTGCGGCAATAATCTTATACATATTTTACAATATTCGTTAGATTTGTTAAGACACTTTTAGTACTTGTTCTCTCCGATAGTTATTCACTATTTCCTGGTAGCCTGTTTGTAAATTTGTTGTAAGTATTTAGAGTTAAGACCCAGATGGAGGTAATCTCATAGAGATACTGAAATGTTGATGAAGATTTACAGGGCATAGGAAAGTATGTATAATATTTTTTTATTGTGCGTAAAGCTGAATGTGTGTAAAGTTTCTAGAATTTCCTTCTACTCCAAAACGTTTCTAAAATAAATCAAAAACACATTTGGCCTGATTCTCGTCTGTGCACTTTAATTTCCATATTTAACCTCATCTGCACATCATCCGTAAGCTGAGTTTTTAAGCGAGTTTTATAATCTCTTAAGCAAGTAGATTCTTAGCCATAATACTGAACTTGGTGTGATTACTCCAGGAGAATAAGTATTTAGCGGAAAACCCTAATAGAGAATGTTTTGTTGTATTTAAAACTAGGAATACAATCAAACCTGCTGCACTCACCAAGTACAATTTAATTTGTATCTTAGATCTTATCTAATTGCAAACATACCAATGAATAAAACGTGTGCAAAGTTGAACTTTAGAGCTGTATAATTAAAAGTTGCATTAAAATAACAAAAAAATAGAATGTGCTGAATGTGAGGTGGGTATAGAATATGTACATACATTTGAGGCACAAATTGAAAGAAATAACACTACTACCGTCAGCTGAGTTATATATAATATATACGCGTAGGGAATGTACAATCACGTCGAGTAAGTAAGTATTATTGCGATCAAGAGAAGACAGGCACAGAAATGTATATTAGTATTGCTTTAATCCTAGGCCTGATTGTCGGTGTGGTGGTCAATTCCTGGGCATTGATCCCAAGCGATGCCAATCGCAGAGCTCCTGCCGCAGATCGTGCTTGGACAGATCCAGCTCAAAGCCTCCCAAGAGTTCATTTTCCTGCAGTGTGTCGTGTGACCAGACGGTGACCTGAAGTCGCCGCTCTTGAATGATATTCAGGGGCATTCGGTATTCCAACTAAGATAAAATAATATTAGTTTATGATATCTTTATATATATTTGTACACTCACCGTTTCCATGAAACTGGGAACACAGGTCTTGCGCACCACTTTGGTCTTGCGTTTGGTCTCCTTTTTGGGATCCGGTTTTAGGTAGCACTTCACATAAGTGTTGGGCTCCTGACCGCCCTGCAGCATGGGCAGTCCTTTGGCGTGGTGTATCTGCAATGCATATTCCCCATTTTCATTGTTTGTAACTATTATTTAGGAACTATATATCCTAGTACGCACCATCACAGTAAGTACGCCGCGTTGATATTGCAGCGATAGTCGAATTTGGCCAATCTCATTGGGATTGTCCCGCGACGGTTGGCGTTTTACCTCTGTAAAATGTAAATATGTTAGTATTCAGCTTCATTTACGAAGCTATATCTTTTACCCTTTATCTTCGGCATCCCCAGTTTGGCCTCCTGCTGATCACGCAGCAGCGGATGGAAGAAGGTGTACACAAGCTCCGAGTGAGCAATTTCTTCGGAGGCATCGAACAGCGATTTCAGGAATCGCTGTATTAGAGGTAGACGTTTCTCGGCCACTGACTTGATGTTGGACCGTCCCACATGCACGCCAGCCGGAAGACTATAAATATAAGAAGTTATAGAAATTGTTACTTATTTAATTAATGTAATTTAGATAAAATTCTGCTTCACCTACTAATTGTTACTGGCATAATTGTCTGCGTTATCTGCAAATTACACAATCATTGTTCCCAAGATCTCTTAATCACCAATTATTGGAATCGCATTATTTTTCATGGTGTTTATATAGTCAGCCGGTTTGTCAAGGCGCGTTCAGTAGAAATCATGGTACGATTACTTATCAGTGCTGCTGGCATAGCGTCTCCCGCAAAAGCCATGGCTCTGAGGTAACACCGCTAATAGCTGATAATTCGGCCACTGAGGCAGACTGATTTCATCGCACAGGAGAGATACTAAGAGACGCAGGTGGAGACGGAGGAGACGGAGACCCCCAGAGAGTGAGCGAATGGTGGTTGTGGGTGAAAGAAGAGCGACCCGAGCAAGCGAGCAAACCGATATCGGAGCCGAATCGCGCCGATAAGCGTTGGCAAAAGCGGTAACGCCGACGTCAGCGCTCAATCAGTTGACGAGCGAGCTGGAGAGCGGAGCGCTGAAAGCGAAGCGCCAACAGCCAACAGCCAACAGCCGCCAGCGGTTCGATTAGCAGCGACGTGGTGAAGTTTCATTATATGTATTTCTTTGGCCAAAACAAAGGGGGAGTGCGAAAAACCACAGTAATTTCTTTGGCCAGAATGCGAGTCAACTGATTTGCTGAGACGAAGAAGAAGAAATGGCACAGCTCAAGAATCCGGGCCAAGGTAAGGGCTCAATATCTTTCTCCAATTGATATTTGCTCAATACTTTTGGTTAATCCTCTTCAGGTCAGCCGGCGGCTGTCGTTGGGCCAACGCTAGCCTCGGCTATGCTGCTCATGGGACTTGTTTTTGCCTTAATCGGCATCAAACTCTTTGGCTTCCGGCGACGGCTGACTTTCGATCGATCACAGGTGCAGCAGCAGCAACAGCAGCAAGCCCAGCAGCCGCCGCCACGTTACGCAGCCTTCGAATCGCAGGTGCGTATGCAAATCAGAAGAATCAGAGAACTTAACAGTTGATGCACGCAGTTAAATATAAAAAAAGGTTAATGTGATACCGATACCTTTGCTGGCGATACACCCACACCAATATCCAAAAACACATACGAGCACACGATGAGTGCTTGTGATAAGGCAGGCCCAAACACACAGGTGTTGTGGGTTTGGAGAGTGTCTAGTATGTGTGTGTCTGTGTTTTAGAAGCTAGCGATGAGGGCGTGAGGAATGCAAATCGCAATCGAATTCAACTTTCACTAAATCCAAACTCTGCTAGAAGCGGAAAAAGGTTTTTTTTCATTTAAATTCTAAGGAGTGACCAATAGAGTTGTTAACAATTGTAGGAATGCTAGTTATGGCGAAGAACTTCCGCTTTCCAGAATTTATTAATAAAGTTTCTTAATCTTAGCACTCAAAATGCTGCCTAAAAACACGAAATTAGGTCACAACATCACACAGAATTTCACAGACAGCTCAAAACAAAGTGTAAAGTCGCACACACCTTATCGCAAGAACGTGGTTTCGTATTTATTTTCATAGTTTGCGTGTCTGTGGTCATGTGTAGCACCTTCTCCATGACGCATCCGAGCAAAGAGCAGCTACCCCAATAGATGTTGCAACTCCCCTTTAAATGCAGTTTCTATAATTCACCAGGTTAACGGCACCGATTCCGCTGTCCATGGAGTGTTCCGACGTCGCAATCTCGAGGAATTCGAAAGCCCATGGCCATCGGCATCAACGCCAGCGACGACGACAGGTAAAAGATAGCGAATCGAAATTATTGAATCGAAACTACAGTCAAAACTTGGGTGGGAAATACATTTTACGTGTAGTTACTAGCTTAAAGTTGTGTGAGATCCTGCTTAAAACATCCTCCATCTTACAGGAAACAGCTACATGACTGGCAGTGTTCCCAATCTTCAGCTGTATGGCGTCAGTCCCAGGGAAAACCAAAGGACCAAGGTGTCTTATAGAGAAAAGTCACTGGAACAGCGACGCCGACGCTTGGAGGTGAACAGTGAACACTATGAGTACACGGCTCCTCCAACCCGCCAGCCGCCATCGCCTCCAACACAGACAGAGAAGCTGCTTGAAGCACAGCCTGGAGATGCTCCAGCTGCTCAGGAGCCGGCTCCACCTAAAACTGGTCCTGAAGTACCCAAAACTCTGCCTCTAATTGCTCCCTTAAACCAATCCTTGCCTGCAGCTCCTCGTGTAGCTGTTCCAGAGCCACCCAGTGAACTGGGAATGCCAAATTTTGATCACTTTGCGGAGAAATACGAGCTGATTAGCGTCAAGCCTTCAGGGGAGGCTACGCGAACCACACAGCTCAGGAGTAAGGATAGTGGACGTTATGTCAAGTTTGATCCTGTGGATGATGTGCCGGAACTGTTAACTCCAGAGGATTCGCCACCAGAACCGCTGACTCCCGATGACGGGCTGGAAGGGGCTCTGTCAGTAACAGCTGTGGTACACCATGGAGCAATACCCAAGGAAGAAGTTGCACCTCAACCCAAACTAGAGCCTGAAGCCAAACCTGAGCTTGAACCCCAAAAATCAGTAGATTCCTTTGAGGAAGCAGGCCAAGCAGACTCTGCATTTGTTGTGGAGATTATAGCAGGAAGTCCAGAAGCAGAAACGACACCCAGAATAAATCCCGCCATTCAGCGGAGCCTTTTTGATGATCTGGAGCTACCTCTGGGTAACCAGGATAGAGAATTCCAACGCATACGCAACTCATTCGTGATACACGAGGCGGATATCCTGGATGTGGATCAGCATCAGCTTCCGGCGGCTAGCAGTCCGCCAGGATTTGGCAAGAGCATCGATGAGGATTGGGAGAACTTTGCAAATCTGGACGCAGTGATTGATGTTCCAGAACCAAACTGGGCTCTCCACCCAAACAGTTTGGAGCAAGTGCCAGCAGTTGAGACCACGCTGAGCGAGGCCACTCTCCAACTGGATAATGTGGAGCAGGTGGAAGGTCTGTTCCATCAGCTGGAACTGCTGGAACCTAGAATGGAGATCTTTGAACCGGAGCCCCCGATTCCCTGTATGGATCCACCACCATATGATCCTGGTGTCCCATATTTACCCGACTACGACTCCCTGATGCAGCTGGAGAGCACAAGGGGCGGAGCAAATCTGCCCAAGTACACAGAGGTAATGGAGGAGAGATCGAAGAAGGCCAACTACGTAAGTAGGATAGAGGATCTGTACGATGAACTGGAAGTTAATGGAGTAGAAGAGGCCGGAACACCCACGGCTACTGCCCAGAGTAATGGTGTCGTTAACTTTGAGGATTTGTGCCAGGAAATGGCTGTGGCTGCCACGCCATCGCCACCCCGCCAAGTTCCTCAGCCTGCCCCGCGTTCCTCAAGACCATCCGCCACTCTTAATGTGCGCGGCGATGCTGCTCCTCCCCTGGCGTGCTATCAACCTGAAGAGTTGCCCAGCTCCAGTTCGAGTGATGCCGATGGGGAGGAGGACGGAGCTCGGTCAATTCCCCAGCCAGCCAGACGGGACCCGAGATCCCTGAAAGTTCGCTTCGATGTGGATAACCTGCAGTACTATCAGTCCGCCGAGGTGGTGACATCAAGTGGTGTGGAGTCCGAGGAGGATGACGACGATCTGCCCCGTCCCACACCAATGCAGCGCTCAATAGTTTTCGAACCAACGGACAACGGATTGCCCAGCCTTTTTGGAGCTCAAGTCTCTCAGGGAGATAGCGATGAGGACGACGATGGTTTCGGACGCGCCATCAGCCAACATCGCTCCATGACAGCGGCACTGAGGACGCATAATTTTGTTAGAGGGGACACCGAAGCGTAATCCGAACCCGCTGATGTCTTACTCCCTAACATCCTTAGCAAATACAGTATTTTATATGTTAATTAATTAATTAATGTATGTGTACATATATGTGTGTGTATGATTCGCTGATAAGTTGCCATATCACTTTGACTATATAGTTTATGTAGTAAAGTTTTGGCAGGAAAGCCATTAAAGATAAAGAAACTCTAACCATTGAAATTTTCTTATAATTCCGAAAGCGGAAGTGAATCAACAAATGAAAATCCAAGAATTCCAAAGTCATTTGTTTGCAATTATTGATCATATGCCAAGTCCAAGTTTTAGTTTTCAATTTTTAGATAAGTGACTGATAGATAGAAGTCAGAAGGTGATAAGGGGTAAGCGTAAACAATAAAGTTGATGTGCATACGTGAAAATCGAAGGCTAATTTGATAAGCATTATCAACTTGATCAAATACCAACATAGATAAAAGTAACTACTTGAAAAATAAATACTAGGAATGTCATGTTGAGTTGTAAATCGATAAATGGATCTTTACACTCACCTGTGCAGCTTAACCAGCGGAAAGTGCATGCAGAGCTTCTGATGGAACTCGGTGAACTCGCGGTACGAGCGAAACAAGTGCGTGGGAACGGGCTGTCCATGCCGCGTCACTTCCAGAATGTACATGTAAAACTTCTCCATGCTGTAGTGCTTCTGGAAGCACACCACCTTGACAATCTTCAAGCGGCCATCCTGTTGCATGCTTAATAAAGAAAAAATAATAATTAAAAATATATAAATTTAAGGAGAACTTTCTAGCTCACGTGTATTTCCTTGGCACAAAGGACAGCAACTCGCCGGTGCCCTCATCGGCGGTGAATCTCATCTGGGCCAGATTGTGCAGGAAAAAATTAAACTGTGTGAACCAACTCTTTAGCGAAGATTGGATCATCTTGGCAAAGGTGGCCGCCGCCTCGGGATTTGATTGTGAGGGGAGCAATGCACGCCTTACATAAGTCACAGCATTGGAATTAACACCAGGCATGCCGGCTGTGGCCATGTGGGCTAAAGTATGCAGCAGCAGATCCGCATTCTTTCTAACAATATTAAAGGCCCGGCAGCACAGATCCACAAAGTAATGGAAGTCAGTAGAAGGCTTATCGCCGCCATTAATCACATACGCCATGTCGGAGGTCAGCACAAAGGGAGTACGATCTCTAAAATATATAAATTAATAACCAAGAATTAGATAACATCAAGTTTTCATACCTCTTAAAATTGCCAAACATCTGCGCATCGCCCAGGAACTTGCCAAAATCAATGTGGAACAAATGACCCGAGGTTTTCAGCATAATGTTATCGTTGTGCCGATCGCAGATGCCCAACACATAGGTGGCCACACTGTAGCCAGCACACGAGAGCGTAAAGTTTCGCACGGCACTCTGATACTCCAATGGACTGGGATTCTGCTTGCCCAGCCACTCGGCAATGGGGCGATCCTTAAAGGAGCCCGTTAGGCCGCACTCAACTTGAATTTTTCGCAACGTTTCCGCCTCATTGACCAGCTCAATCATGCCGCTCTTGTAGCCCGTGGGCACACAGTTGAAGGTGACCATTTTCAGATCTAAACGCTCGGCCAGCCACATTTTGTTCATTATTCTAATCAGTTGTATGGTCAACTGATCTTGCTGCAGGTCGTCTCCGCACTGTGAAAATATTTATTATTAGCTAATTTGATAGATTTAATAATTGAGGTAATAGGTTACCTTAAAGATTGCCGGCAGCGACTCGGCATCAGGTCCCACGAAGGTGATCTTCAGCGGCAACGTGTTTGAGTTAAAGTAGCTGCAATTGCGTACGCTCACGCCAGTCACCTCCAGTTCAGGTCCCAGTGGCAGGCAAGTAGGCTTCTCCAGCAGATCCTGGTGTACTTCATCCATGCCTGCGGCTAAGCTCTTTTGCCGCATTGACTCCTTGGCCTCCTTGACAGATTCCGCTATGGTTGTAAGTTTCTGAAGGAACAAGGTTAGATTTCCTTTCGATAAACCTTCTTCGCCCAATAATACTCACTTGACACATGCGATGCTGGTACATAAATCGCTGCAACATCTTCTCGCCACATATGGCCATCAGGGCGCGCAGCATCATCTTGTTCCGGCGGTAGTAGCGCGCCTGTGTGACCTGCGACTCATCGTAATCCTGGTCCACCATAGCGGCGCCGATAGAATTGTGCGGATCGTCTGGCAAACTGTGAACCAACAGCCAATACATGTGGTGGGCAAAGCGCGGCGACTCTAGGCACTTGGCCAGCAGAAAGCGAGCCATTGCCGAGCCCTCGTAGGTGTCGTGCTTAAGACTCTGCACCAGTTGGGGCAGGAAATCCACCAGCTGATCGTTGGGCATTTTGGAGATCCACTCGACAGCTTTTTCGCGTACTTTGGCATCCGGATAACGCGGCAGCAGCAGTTCCAACGCCTGAAGCGGTGAAAGCGGTGCCCATGAGTGCAGCAGAGCATGCAAATCAATCAAATTCGCATAATCCCAGCTATGGGCGGCATGCAAGACCTTGGGCAGGGCATTGGGGTAGTTCTGCAGGTATAAACGCTTCTCCCAGAAAACCTCTCGTCTCTCTGTGGCTCCCGAGTAGCCCAGCTCGGCGGTGTCTAGCAGCTCCTCCTGCAGATTGGCGTCAAGCGAAGCAAAGTCATAGCTGGAAATGCAAAGTGAGATATATAAGAATTTAAGTTATATTCGAAAGAAAGAGTTTACTCACTGTGGTGCAGGCTTGGGAATCTCCTGATGCTCGGGAAACTCAATGCGGCCGCCGTATGGGGGCACCTCAATGCTTAAAACAGGACAAAAGTCGGGATGAGGATGACAGCCACGCGCCGGAGCCGGTCCCAACATCTTATCCGTGGTTGGAGGCCACAAGGAGAGCAGATAGGGACCACAGATCATGACACGCTTGAAATCAAACAGCTGGATGGAGCACCAGCCCAGCTCTGTGGTGACCTGCCGCCGTTCTCCGTTCTGTTCCGAGTTGGGATCACCCTCACTGGCCGCCTGCTTACCATAAAGGACAAACGTCAGCCGAGCCTCCCGGGGCAGAGTGCAAATGGGATGCTGATCGAAGGTCAGCCAGGCACTGAAGTTGAGGCGTGGAAACAGGCCACCGCTAGTGTCGTTTGAGCAGGTCAGCACATTGGGCTTGGACAACAGGCGCGTTCCATACACGATTTGTACGCAAAGGGAGTAGTCTTCGTACTTCCAGTTGGGCGGCGGACGATGCAGACAGCTAATGCAGACAACGATTGGCTTGGACACGCAGGAGATGGGAATGGGAGCTGTAAAACATGAGTTTAAGGATGCTTAAACCTTAGACATTACGCACTCTCGCACTTACTCGTTGTATAGTCTGGAGTCTTCACGGAGAACGCCACACGGAACACATTGGCATATAGCTCGACCAGCTCCTGCACGGCATCCCGTAGCTCATTGCACTTCATCTTGATCTGCTCGAGGAGGGAGCGTGGACGAAGCACAACTTGCGCGTAGTCACCATAGTCACTAACTATCTCCGGGTTGCTGGCCCCCGCCGCGGCGTACTTCGTTTGCTCCACCTCGCAGATGCGCTTTAGATCGGCAACACAGCGTGCTATCTCCATGGTATCGATGCTGCCGAGCAGGGCACAGATGGCCTTCACCGCTTGAACCACACCGGAGCAGCTAACAACACTCCGGCCGGGTGCTCCATCCGCCGCCGACTCAAGCTTATCGATCTCCATCTCGAGGGTCTCGATGAGTATCATCATGTTGTCGTAGGTAACAATGGGCACCACTTCGTTGGGCAGCAGCTGCTCTGGCAGCAGATCGGCATCGTGTTCATCATCCCGCTCGGTTCGAGCTATTGCCTGCATGTTGGCCGTCGTACTCAGGCACAGGCCCAGGTGCACATCCTTCTCCAGCTGAAAGCTGTTGTGAACGCACTCCAGCTGGCTAAGCTTCGAGGTGGGTGCCAGCCACTCCAAGAGGCCGATTGGCTGTGAGAATTAGAAATACTATTAGATAGAGAATCATCTTGCGTTGGTCGTGTACTCACCTTGACTACGTAATCAGTGACTGTGCCCTTAACTTGACCCTCCAGCGAGGCCAGTGCCTGGGCCACAACCTGGGCCACCACCGAATCAACTGGGGGAAGACGGATATATGTAAATATGTAAAAATTACATTAGATAAATGATACTTACTATCACATGTGAAGGTTACTGGCGTTCCGTATCCCTTAACCTGCTCCTTGGCCATCGAGGCAGCCAGAACGTGTGACTGGAGCGTGTTCAGGGCCGGATGCACAATCACCTTAATGCTGGTGTCCATTATGTAGTGATAGTTGAACTCAGCGGCCACCACATGTCCCACATTGGTGGGCGCATCGTCGTGGGGATAGCGTGCTCTTAGCTGCTTCACCATGTGGTAGAACTCCAACAGCTCAGCGTCATCTGTTCGCTGATCGCTGATCAGCTCGTAGAGGCGAGTACAGGTTTTCCGTCGATCCAGGACCACATTTGCGGGAATGCTAGAGGTATAACTGTCCGTGAACTTGGTCGATTGATGATCTGGCCTCGAGGTGGTCGCCGGTGCTTGATTTATTTCATACAGATGCTGATTTCTTGGCGGCAGCGGTGGCGGCGGTGAGATGCTGCCCGATTCTCCGTTCTCCGACAATTGTACCTCCTCCTCCTCCTTCTGCACGTGATGCGAGGTAGATGGTGACGGTTGGGTAAGATAGTCTTGCCGCCAACCGATCAGGCTTACATTCGGACTGACGGCGGCCGCAGTTTTGTCCCACCGGTTGACAGCCTCGTACATGGGATCCGAATACTGGGTGCCACCGTCACCGCTGTACAGGAAGTCGAAGGGATCGTATTCCGCATAGTAGGAGGTGCTGTCGGAGGCGCTGTCGTTTCCTGCAAGTAGCGAGTGCATGATCAGTTCCGGCTCAAAGTCAGTTTCAGTTTCGCAGATCCAAGACCGATAATCGCCGCCAGCGTAGCAGTTATGCAAATAATGTGTGTCCGAGAACCGAGGCCTACTACTGTGGCGCAGACAGCTAGCCAGCCAGCCCCACATCACACATCGTGTGGCCAAAAATAAATGAGACGGCCCCAAAATAAAGAGTCGAGCCGAACGGGGGACAGACTAGTGGCGATGCGAGAATGCTTCGCAAATCTACGCTAACAAATCCGATGGTCAGCGCTCTGTGGCGGCTGCCATCCCTAATAGCTAATTGTGATTGCTGTCATACATCGCCCACGCTCGCCCCAGTACAGTGAACTATCAGCTGCATAATAATAACACTTTTAATACGTAGATAAAAATGCAAATTGTTGGTTTTTGACTTGTAGTTATTAAATTAAAAGCTTTAATTTTGCTTATAAATTGGTTTTATAAATAAAAGAGCTCCTTAAATAGATTAATAAAAATCTTTTAATTGTTTGAATCCACTGTAGCTATGTGTGGTACTTATAAAACGATCTGTTTTGTATTTTTATAGCGCCCTGCTTTGATTTATTTGCCTTCTCTTGCCTCTCAAGCCCTTACATCTGTTTTAGTTTACGCAAAAAGGGTAAATTTCAAGTGGAATCAAGCATTTTGAAGCATCTCAAACTTAAATAATAGAAAAATAAAACATTTTTACAAGTCCAAAGTCCTGAAATGTTATATATAAATAAATACATACATATGCTCTCGACAAATTCTAAAAATTCAAGCGGATAAACAATTAATAAAACAACAGACAGAAATTTTTGTTTATTAGGAAATTATTTATTTGTTCTCTCACAATGATGTAGAATTTAACATATGTATGCATTCATTTATTTTTATATGTGAATAATAATGGATATATATATAAATATATACATGTGTATATATGTAGCAGCAAATCACAATGTGTTCATTTCGTAATACATATTAATACCGAAAAAGAAGAGACTAACCTTCTCATTGAAATACTTTTTAAATTCTTAAAAAACTTTAAATAGTGATTATATGATGAAAAATCAAGTAAAGAGAAACCAATGACAAATGTTTCATCTTTAAAAAAATGTTTCCTGTTTCCGATGATGGCGGAAGGCACAGATTTCGACTTTAAGGGGACTTAAAACATACATGTATATATTTTACATTAGTGTTTTTTAGTTGCAAGTAGGTGGTTCTAAGTATGTGCTGCTATATAGACACAAATATGGTTGTCTTGTCTTTGCTTTGCCTCCGAAACCGAGAACGAAACCGAAACCCTCTAGATGGTGTAGTTGTTGTTGTTGTGGGTGTAAAGGTAGTAGTTTTTTGCATTTTTTTGGTAGTAGTAGTGGTAGTACTGATAGTAGTAGTAGAGGACTTGCAATTAAAATGGTTTACTTTTTCGACACTGCTGCAATTATAGAGAAACAAAAAACATTCAGTTTAATTCTTAACTAGAGGCAAGAGGCAGGCGCTACAAACGATCTTGGATTGTGCTACATTATTTCATTTGGTTTTACATCTAACGAGGTCAAAGATTACTTGGTTAACAAGCCACCAAAACTATAAATTATTATGTTAGGAACAGTTCAAGACCATAAGCTACAAGTAAATAAATCGTTATTATTAAAGATGGGATTAAAGATGGAGAAAATCTAGATCTTTTTACAAAAAAATCTATTAAATCTTTCAATTTTCCCAAACTAATTTTTATAAAATTTTATAAATAGTTAAAGCAACAAAACTCTTTAAGAAAAACCTCCAATTTATCTTCTATCATAGACATAAAGTAAAAGCCAGCCAAACTTATCAAAGGAATGCTATATATGACAGCAATTAGGTTTATTTGTTCCCTGCCATCGCCACATTAGGAGTTTTAGACAATACTTTGAATTTTGGTTACGCTGCGAGGAGTCTAGAAGGATCTTCAAATGGGTGCGAGCCCAGGAAGTGGTATGTACATTCTAATTACAACATTGTGACTTCTTACCAGTATTGTCGTTCAACAGGGGATCGAATGCCTCCAGAACACTCACACGAGAGCTGAAAGAGCAAAGTAATTTCTTAGTAAAATCTCATCTTATAACCCCAATAGTTACGATACTTACTAATCCTCCTGATTGAGGTCAATCAAATCATTTCCCTTGCGTTGTCCATTACTTCCAGGTCGAGAACTTGAGCCAACACTGGTAGTCGACGGCACTGGACGTCGCCCCGGGAAAGCCACTCCGTTTGCCTCCACGGAGGCGGAGGGAATTGGAGAATTATTGGACGGTTGCATGTGATGACTCGTTGGTGGAGCTGGAGTCACGGGCGTAGATTGTGGACGCCTTAGGTCCATATGGGTGTATGCCCCAGCGAAACCATATCCCTGCGAGGGATACTGTGGCGGCATATAGGCAGCCGATCCGGGAACTATGGGCGCCGTGTAGGGAGTGACTACGGCTCCCGGATAATACAAATAGGCATTGGGCTGTGCCACTGGTTGCACTGCCATCTGCGCGGGCATGCTGTACAGACGCTGGAGTTCCTCGTTGTTTAGGGGTCTCTGTTGTTGTTGGACAGCAGCAGGCTGGTAGGGCACCAACTGCATGCTGCCGGGTGCTCCTGCCACCATGCCATAGGGCGGCGGCGGCGGCTGTTGGAGCTGAGGTTGATGCGGATGATAGCCGTAATGGGCCGATGCGGGACCCGGAACAGGGGCTGCCGCTACTGGTCCCATGGGCACTAACGCCGACTGCGGATTAGTTGTCACCTGCATTCGCTGCAGATCTTCGATGAGCCGCCCAAAGGGAGTTGCATTCTCGGGTTGCTTGCTTGTGGGACTGGCGAAGCATATCAAATCGTTATCCGGTACCTGCGCTGGCGGTGTACGCGAGCGATCCACATTTGTGGCTGACGGACTGATGACCTGGTGAACCTCCGAATGCCTGCGCCCCTGATTGAGACTCTGGCTGCGCTGCGCAACATTGTAGTCTCGTCCGGCAGCGCTTGGAGGGTAACCTGAGCCGTACTTCTTGTTCCGCCGGTAGTCGTCGAGGGCTTGCTGCTCGAGACTAAGTGCCGTCGCCTTAGCCAAGTCATCCTGGAACTGCTTGTCGTAGTCGATTTGGGCCTGATTTGACATTCTACCGATCCGTTTGGGCTGTTAATGGCGATCAGAAGAGAACAAAACATGGAATGAGCTATTTTCGAATTTTTGTTGAATTTTTTGTTGCAGGTTTTCGTCAGTCAGAATGTATTTGTTATTTATTCTCTGCGCGAACAAAGGCGGCTGTTTGGTGGCTTTTTCGCCTCGCTTATCAGTGCGATAACAAGCGGGCGATGATAAAAGTGATTAGGAGTGTATAGACCAGGTGAAAAGCATTGGAAAGAGTGGTTGCTTTGCTTTTAGGAGGAGTTCCATAAGGGGACAGGCACTCGATATTATTAGGGTGATTCAGAAACCGGGGGAAAAACGAATTAAAAGTTAAAATTGTTGAACAAGTTGAACGTCATCATTGGAATCTTTAAAAAAAACGATCCTAGATAGGCATTTAATTTATACAATTATTTTTTACAGATCGAAATCGAACAATAACAGAGAAAGGTAACTAATTTTAAGATACCGAAGATTTAATACTCTGAAATTTTATATTGTTATAATTTATATTCAAAATATATTTCTAGAAATACTCTAGGGATACCCAAGACTTCACATTTTTTTTATTTCTAAGCTTTTGCAACACACAGATTATATTTTATAGATGTTTTCTTAGACCGGAAATACGAAAGAATGGAAGAAACGAAGCAGAGAAAATGGCTGAGTTTATAACAATTGTTTAAAAATACAACAAAAGTAAACAAAAAATGCCTATTCCATGCTGATATGAGCAATCGTATATATAGCAAATAGGCCAAATGCAAACGCTCCAAATTTCTGATTGCAAAATTCATTGGAGTGGCGCAAAAAGGCGCAATTGTGCACGCAATTGTAAATAAACAAATAAATACAAACAGTAGCGGCGGCAACCAATTCCCAAGCGATTTAATTATATACATATGTACATTTGTACATATATTTTTTAATATAAAATATCTGCAAGGGAAGCCGCACGATTTTGTTCCCGTTGGAGCTCCCCTTGTTTTCTGATAGGAAACAGCTGTTCGGACATAAACACACGTATGTATATGCATGCATGTGTGTGTGTGTCACTGCGAATAGGAGACGACAGAATAGGAGATAAGAAAACATGAACCGGCGAGAGAGAGAGTGGGGCAGTGAGAGAGAAAGAGAGGACATCTGCCGCAAAAGGTTAAGGTAAATCAATAAATTGCAACAAATTGTACATACATATGGGCCCGACTTTAACTATTCATAAACATCAATCAACAAAATTGATTGCCAATTTAATATACTGCAAACGTGGGGAAATGCGAGAGCAAAAACTAAGCCAATAGCGAGATTACAAAACGGCGAAAACCGGTGGGAGGGCGCTGATAATGGGGATTGTCATTAACATACATTCGTAAATATGTTTGTAGTCGGTCATTTGTACGGCTACTCTTCTTCTTTGTGCCTCGCATTCGCTGAGTGCCAACTTACTCGCTTTTTGAGGTGTCACCTCCGCTGGTTATCGGTTCCGTTATTCAGTTGCCCAATATGCGGCGGCTTCCAGTTTCATCTAATGGGTTATAAGCCGAGTCTTTCCCACCGTTTGCTGTTTTTGACTGCTTTTCTAAGCTTGCGAGTTATAACTACCGAAAAGAGGTTTCGTTTTTGGACTTTTTTTATTTTGGAAGGGGAGGTGTTTCTCCTCCTACACACCTACACCACGCACACACTCATACGAGACAAAACGACGAACGCATAAGCACAGACACAAAACAGTCACAAAAACGGAACATACAAAGCGTTGGCGGAGGCGTATAAATACTGATTAACTTGATTATCCTTAAGCTTATGTTTTTGCACTACCGCGTATTATTTACATATTGTTTAAACTAAATTAAAATGCTCGTTTTTGTGTGTGCAATAACGTCACACACGAATAACACGAAAAAACGGAATGCAACAAGCAGCGATAGAGGTGGCGAGACATCGATAGGAACATCGGTGACCAATGTGGAAAAATCGATAGCATCGATGCCCATAGCAACCTGTTGAACCGATAACCGGAAGTAATCGAGCTTTTTTTGAAATATCCTTGCGACAAGGAATTTTTGTTCGTTTTTAAATAAAAAGTAAGTTAAGTTCGTTAGGACAGTGTTAATTAATTTATTTTAAAGTTTTCATTTCATTTAAAGTTTGCCAAAAAATCCTGTTCTATATCCAGGTTTCTTCCGTGGTCCATGGCCACTTTGGAGTCATCGTCAAGCCCACCAGCCAGGCCAAAGTCTGGATCATCCAGGGAACTGCTGGGTGGTGCATTGTACATTCTACGGTAGGAAGCTTCGATGTTCTCGTCCAGCATTCGGTCTACAATATCGCTCTGAGCTTGCCCTGGCTCACTGGCGGTCATTTTCAGCAGGAGCTCCGCCTTGCTGGGCTGCAGTTGGAACAGTAGAGGATCCGTGGTGGGCAGTGCATTATTCCTACGATCTGTGCGGAGGCCTAGCTCAGCACTATCAGCTCCCATTTTGCAGAGGGCACACCGGCTACGAGCAATCTGTTTCTTCAGATTGTGCAGGGTTATGCGATCTTGAGCCAAGAGCATTCGCTCCTGTGCCAACTGGGCCTCCTTCTCGGCAAGCTCATTGGCACGCTTCCCCATTAGCTGCAGCTTCGCCTGGAGGAGCTGATCGGCCTCGCGAGCCTTGTGCTCCGCCATGTGGGTGCGACTAGTGGCAACGCGATAGGCATCGCTGGCCTGAGCTAGTTCGTCCTCCTTGATGTTCAGAGCGTTTTCCCTGTCCAGCAGAATACGTTTGCGCTGCTCCACCTCGCGCTGCAGCTTGTGACAACGATCCCGCTCCTCGTCCGCCCGCCGAATGGCCTCGCGGGCCACCTTTAGTTGGGCCTCCAGCTCAAGGCGATCCTTGTCCAGGTCTCCGTGCTCATGCAATTTGAGCTTCAGCTCCAACTGCTGCCGATCCACAGCCAGTTGGGTGCGCTCCTGCTGCAGGTCGTGATGCAGTCGCTCCGTCTGTTCCAGCTGTAACGACTTGAGCTCCTCGACCCGCTTCTCATCCCTCTTCATCTGCTCGCGGTGGAACTCCTTCTCGCGCTCGAAGGCCTTGCGCTCCGCCTCCAAGCTGGCCATGCGCTGACGCAGCTGCCAGTTCTCCTCGGCCGAGTCTTTGGAAAGGCGGCCCAGCTGTAGCTCCAGAGTGCTCACGAGTTCCATGAGGCGACGCTTTTCTTCGTCGGCCGATTCTTCGTCAAGCTTTAAGCGCCGCTCCTGGTCGGCCAGCCGGCGCTCGCGTGCCTCCAGCTGGCGTTCTTTCTCCTGAGTATCGGTCATTCCGTCCCTCAGCTCTTGGAGGTTGCTGGAGGCCAGTCTAAGGGTCTCCAGGTAGTTGCCATGATCCTGAACGGCAGCCAGCTCCAACATTTTAGCCTGTCGAATTCCTTCAATGTCCAGCTCGTGGGAGTGACGCAGCTTACGCACCTCATCCTCGTGATCTTGCTTCAGGTTGGAGATTTGCTCCACGTAGTCCTCCTTCTGCTTCTCCAATTTGCCGATGTAATACTGTTGCAATTCGGTGTTTTCCTTTTTAAGTCGATCCTCTACGGCGGCCAGGTGATCCTCGAGGACTTTTATTTGTTTTCTAAAAAAGATATTCGATTTTTTCTTAATCTTCGCCACATTTTTTACACTTACTTGTATGAGGCATCAATCATTTCAATTTCCTGCTCATAGTTGACCTTCATGTTAGCCACCAGCTCCTCCAGGCGCAGCTTTTCCAGCTGATTACGCTTGACCTCTGTTTCCAGCTGAAGCCAGTGCTCCTGCTCCTTGCTGGCCTCCTTGGTGACTACTTTTTCCTCTGGCTCCCGTTTCTCTGCGGGTTCAGGAGCAACCTCCTGGACATGGACGGGCTGCGACATCATTAGCTGTATGTGCATGTTGATGCGCTCCTGCTGGCCCTTTATATGCTCCTCCATTTGCTGTTGGCGCTGCAGCTGCTGCTGGATCAGGGCTTGGAACTTTCGATCCTGCTTCTCCTGGCGTCGCTGCATCTCCAGCAGGGTTCGCTCTTGGTTCTTCATTTGCGCCGCAATCACCAGCTGTGCCTCCTGCTGCTGCAGGGCATTAAACTTGTGATTGCTCTCCAGATTGAGATTGCTAAGCATTAGTATGTTCTGCGTAGCTGCAGTCACTGCAGACGACGATCCCGGAGGAGGAACAGCCAGATCCGATGCTAGCTCTGGTTCCGTCTCCTCGGCGTCGGGCAGACGCAGGATGTCAGCGGTATTCTTGGCAGGAATTTCTGTGGAGGGCTGCCTCTTGGGGGTTTGCGGTTTGGTAGCCATTGGAAGCTGTTCAAGCTGCTCCACTGCTTCCACCGCTGAGGCGGCCGCTGCCTCCAAACCTAGCCAATCTGCAGTTGTTCCCCGCTTCCTGGAAACCGGCGTGGACATCCCCGAAACAGTGGCGTTTGTGTCTTTGCCAAAAAGTCCAAGGGGATCTGCATTAATAGTGGCTGATTGGGCAGAGCTCCTTCGCCCCGTGGAGGTCTTTGGCCTGGCCTGTGAGTTATCTGTGGTGGTGTCAGTGGACTGGCGGGACATCGAGGGCTTAGCGGTGGCAGGACGCTTACTGGGATCCCCGGAACCCGTCAGAATTTCATCGAAAATGTTCTTCTTAGGCTCTACGCTGCTGGACAGAAGGTCGTCGAAAAGGTTCTTCTTGGCGCCACCACTTTTCGGCCGCTTGGGATCAAAGCCCAAGTCATCATCATCCGCTGCATCGTCGTCCAACGAAATGGAAGGCTTCTGCTTGACAATCCTTGGCGTGCTGGTGGCGATGGGCTTACTCCTGCCCCCCTGCCCCTGCACATCCGCCTCCGTCTCCTCCTGAATTCCGAACAAATCTTCCAGCTTTCCCTTAGGTTTCGCTGATTTTGGCGGTTTCTTGTGGCCTCCACCTGCGGGAGTGTCGAAAAAGTTGTCATTGTCCAGGCTGTTGTCGCTCAGGAGTTCTGCAAGTGGATCGTCGTTAAAGTTCATGACGAATAAAATGAAAATTCTAAGCAAAAAAACGTAAAAACTATAAACGGTTGCCTAGTTACGAATTTAAATGTCAACACGGTTACCGATTGTGCGATATCCTTATCGATTGTACGATAGCCAAATCGCATCGATAGTGCCATAGATGTTTTCCCTTCTCTAGTATATGGTTTTGTTTGTTATTCTGAAGAAATGAGCAATATTTACATCCAAGAACCGCCTACATCGGGCAAGGTGCTTCTGAAGACCACCGTGGGCGACATAGACATCGAGTTGTGGGCTCGCGAATGTCCCAAGGCATGCCGCAACTTTGTCCAGCTGTGCCTGGAGGGATACTACAAAAACACCGAGTTCCACCGGCTGGTCAAGGGATTCATAGTTCAAGGAGGCGATCCGAATGGCGATGGCACCGGCGGCGAGTCCATCTACGGACATCCGTTCAAGGACGAGTTCCACTCACGTCTGCGGTACACACGTCGCGGCCTGGTCGGGATGGCCAACTCTGGCAAGGATGACAACGCCTCGCAGTTCTTCTTCACATTCGCGCCCACGCCGGAGCTGCAGAACAAGAACACACTGTTTGGCAAGGTCACCGGCGACACCATCTACAACATGCTTAAGCTGGAGGAAGGCATTGTGGACCACCAGGAGCGGCCCATGCACGCCCATCGCATTGTTTCCACAGAGGTTTTGAGCAATCCCTTCGACGATATCGTTCCCCGTGTGCTGGCCAAGGCGTCTGTGAAGAGCAAAAAGAGCAAGAAAGAACGACAAGGAGTCAAGTAAGAGTATTCCTGATTCTTTAATATCCATTTAATATCTATTTAAGTGTAACTAAAATTGTTAAGAATAATTAACCGGAACTAAAACCATGAAGAAATTAATACCTTGCCTCTCTAATATATTTTTCCAGAAACTTTGGCCTGCTCTCCTTTGGCGCAGAAGCCGAGGATGACGAAGAGGAGACCAACGTTTATGTAAAACAAAACGCTGGCAAAGCTAAATCCCTGCACGACGTTACCGACGATCCGAAACTTAGCAAGGAACCCATTCGAGTGCCCAAAGTTGAACGAGCCGAAAGCGAGGAACGTTTGTCCGACGATTGCATTGAGAATACTGTCAAAACTGTAAATTCCAGCTCAGATCTCGTCAAAATGAAGCTTGCCAAGAGTTCAAAAAGCCGTCCTGAGAAGAAGACAAAGGTGGTGGTGGAAAAGACTGATTCGGAAGGCGAAGAGGATGTTCTAATGACGCGCGAGCAAGAAGAAAGTCGCAAAATCTCAGAAAAGAAGTAAGGTTCAATCAATTCTTCGGTGACATTATATAATATTCCCTTTTTTAGATCGAAGATTCGCGAGGAAATTGCCTCGCTGAAAAAGGAATATCAAAAGGATAAACAAACTAAAGATAAACTTCTAAATGGAAAGGAAAAGGAAACCAAACCAGCCGAGATCAAGGGAGCTAAGGAAAATCACTACATCAGTGATTTTATAGAGTCCAAGGAGAAATATACCGCCAAGACAAAACTCCAGCCAAAAGGACAGTCAAGGTGGACTTTGATTTATCTTAGGTTATAATTTTAATTTAAATAAGTCTTATTTTTCAACAGAGAGGAGTTCACATTGAGTTTACTCTCGAAATTCCGCACCAAGCTGGATAATTTGAAGCACAAAGGCGGCTCTGATGATGAACAGGAACCAAAGGATGTGGACGACAAGGTGGTGGAGCAGGAAATCATTGGCGACGACTGGCTTTCGCACACCTTGAATTTCAACAGCACTGCCCCCGTTTTGGCCAAGGATGCTAATAAAAAGGGAGATGATTGGTATGATGCCTACGATCCACGCAATCCCCTGAATAAACGTAAACGCGGTGAAACTAGTTCCAGCAAATCAAAGGCCAGCAAGCGTGATTTGTAAACGAATATACAAAATATAAAAATAGTAAAAAAATTTAAATTTACTTTAAAGGTTGTTTAATTTTGGATATTGCCGTTTTAAATGAACAATTAACATTTAAATTGGAATAATTATATTTTTAAGAACAATCTGTTCAAATTGCGCGCGCAGTGTGGCCATGGTAGCGCCTATCGTTATTCCCTTGCTAACTCCGCCTGGTCACACTAACCGCTTGAGACTGTTAAAACCCCGCAGCTGAGACAAAAAAAAAGAAGCGATTTCAAGGTGAAGTAATTGGCTTTAAAATAACAGGTAATAATAGAAGATTGCCAAATCGCTTCGCCCCATTGCTCCACTGTGAAGTGCGGCTTTCAGCGATGCGTGAATCACGGCAACATAAGTGCCGAACACAGATGGTTGCGTCAGGAAGGAATTATTGATTTTATTCGTCATTTGTTTTCCGTCGCCACAGCTACTCAACTTCTGGCCAGCAGAGGCGGGGAGCAGCAGCAGCAGCAGGGAGTGGAGCAGCGCGGCGGAGGCAGCGGGGAGCGGCCTTAGTCACAAGAGCACAAAGAAAACCCAACGGCAAAGCAAAAGGATCTGCGGAAATGAGTGCAAAGAGCAGGAGACCCGGAACCGCCGGCAGCCAAACGCCAAATGAGTGCGTCCAGGTGGTGGTCCGGTGTCGGCCCATGAGCAATCGTGAGCGTTCCGAGGGCTCACCGGAGGTGGTCAACGTCTATCCCAACCGGGGCGTGGTGGAGCTGCAGAATGTGGTGGATGCCAACAAGGAGCAGCGCAAGGTCTTCACCTACGATGCGGCATACGATGCAAGCGCCAATCAAACGACCCTGTACCACGAGGTAGTCTTTCCCCTGGTCAGCTCCGTGCTGGAGGGATTCAATGGCTGCATTTTTGCCTATGGACAAACGGGCACCGGCAAGACCTTCACCATGGAAGGCGTACGCGGAAATGACGACCTGATGGGCATCATACCGCGCACCTTCGAGCAGATTTGGCTGCACATCAATCGCACCGAGAACTTTCAGTTCCTAGTGGATGTCTCCTACCTGGAAATCTACATGGAGGAGCTGCGGGATCTGCTGAAACCCAATTCCAAGAATCTGGAGGTACGGGAACGAGGATCAGGCGTATACGTGCCCAACCTGCATGCCATCAACTGCAAGAGCGTCGACGACATGATCCGCGTGATGCAGGTGGGCAACAAAAATCGCACCGTGGGATTCACCAACATGAATGAGCACAGCTCGCGATCCCACGCTATTTTCATGATCAAAATCGAGATGTGCGACACGGAGACGAACACCATCAAGGTGGGCAAGCTGAACCTCATCGATTTGGCCGGCAGCGAGCGGCAGTCGAAGACGGGAGCCTCAGCGGAGCGTTTAAAGGAGGCCAGCAAGATCAATCTGGCCCTTTCCTCGCTGGGCAACGTTATCTCCGCCCTGGCTGAGAGTTCGCCTCATGTTCCATACCGTGACTCGAAGCTGACGCGATTGCTGCAGGATTCCCTTGGCGGCAACTCGAAAACCATTATGATAGCCAACATTGGACCCTCGAATTACAACTACAATGAAACGCTGACCACGCTGCGCTATGCCTCGCGCGCCAAGTCCATCCAGAATCAGCCGATTAAGAACGAAGATCCGCAGGACGCCAAGCTGAAGGAGTACCAGGCGGAGATCGAGCGTCTCAAGCGATTGATTGCTCCGCAGCAACAGCAGCAGACCAGGAGAAGCGAACCAAAGAAGCGCACCAAGAAGCCGAAGAAGGAGATTGTGGCCAAGGAGATGGCTGGCTCCCTGAAAGCGTCTACCGTGGAGCAGCCAGTGGAGGAGGAGAGCGATCTAGATGGAGCCGAGTCTGAGTCCGACAAGGAGAACGAGGCCGAAGTGGCCAAGTCCAACGAGGAACTGGAACGGGAGCGAGTGGAGAATACCAAATTGGCTGCCAAGTTGGCTGAGCTGGAGGGCCAGCTGGTGCGTGGAGGTAAGAATCTGCTGGACACGTACAGTGAGCGGCAAATCGAGCTGGAAAAGAAGCTAGTGGAGATTGCGGAGCGCAAGAAGCGTGAGATTGAGATTCAGCAGCAGCTGGAGCTGCAGGAGGAAACCACTCTAGAGATACGCGAGCGCAACGTCTCCCTCGAACAGGAAGTGGAGCTGAAGAAGCGCAAGCTGTCCAAATGCTATGCCAAGTATCTGGCCCTGCAGCAGGAGCTAAACGACTGCAAGTCCGATCACAACCAGGACCTCAGGGAACTGGAGATGGCCCAGAATGAGCTGGTCAAGGAGCTGAAGCGTCAGCTTCTAATCATTGACAACTTTGTGCCCATCGAGGTGAAGCAGCGCCTGTACACGCAGGCCAAGTACGACGAGGAGCAAGAGGAATGGAAGTTCTCCTCGATGACTCTGCCCCTGCCCCCCGGCGGCGATGGCAAGTTTAGCAGCAAGCGTCCAGTGTCGCATCCACAGCGTCGAAGGCCCATCTCTGAGCACGCGCTGCAGGAGGCCAAATCAAATGCACCCAGCTCCCTACGCTTCAAGAGCGAGAATATCGTCAACTATGAGCTGGAGATGCCCTGCCGCACCACCCAGGAGTATCGTACGCCCAAGGTGTCTGCCTCCCTGCAGGCGGTGCTCGCCCAGGCGATGCAAACGGGCGGCGATGACATCGACATTGTGGATTCGCACACAAACTCGCTGCGCAGCCGCTTGGAGAACATAATCAATGCGAATGCCAAGGGAACAGCGGCCGCAGGAGCAGGAACTGGAGTTGGCGCAGCAGCTATCGGCAGCTCCATGCCCAATGTGCGTAACATCAAGTCCAGCCGTGGATTGCCCAGTGCTGGGTCCAATCTAGACTCCAACCGTCGTCCCCCCACAGGCCGTGTGACAACGACGGCCAAGAAGCCAGCCTCGGCGTATCCCAAGGCCCGCGGCCTGGTCAACAAATAGTCACAAACGACTCGAATCGAATTATAAACTAAAAGCTAACCAATCTCATGCGAACACACAGCACTAACCAAAGTATTCATAGTCATCGCAATGCGTACACCTCGACAGTACTCACCTAGCCCAATCTTCAGTCCACACTTCAAGCTTTGTAAGTTTCCTTTTAAGTTTTTTGTTTTTGCCAACTCAAGACACTGGCAACTCAAGCATTAATTCCATTTTAGTTTATGACCCTCCTTAATTGTTTATATGTTTTATTTTATTTGTTACTCGACTTTAATTATTTGTTATTGATTTTAGGAGTGCCACAGAAATCCCTGTGGTTTTGAAATCATTTAAAAATGTATCTTAAATAGTATGCAACGGAGTTTTTAGGACCCAAATCCATTGTAAAGTTGTCATAGGTATTACATTTCGTGGCTTTAAATTGGTGAAACAATTTTAAATGATTTCAAAACCAAGGATATATTTCCATGACATGTTTCGTGCTCGGTTTAGTTCGTTACGCGTGCATTTCTTCTTCTATTGTGCAATCTTAAGCTTAAGTTAAACGCAACTGCAACAGTCTCTATATATTTACATAGTAAATGATGATCCTTAGTTAAACTTATAAACCAAATAAAGCAACTCCATAAACACAAAGACAACGGATTTAAATGAAGGGATAATACAGAATCAATTTCTTTTCATTTTTATAAATATTTTAATGGTATTTACTCATTATTTCCTTTACAAATGCAGCTTTTTCTTTTAAATATAATTTATAAATGCAAGGTTTGATATTAGGATATCCTTCATCTTACTGAATCACCTTCAGGGAGCGACCAACTTCAATAAAGGCAGCGATGGCCCGATCGATTTCCGCCTCTGTATGAGCAGCGGAGATTTGGACACGGATGCGAGCCTTGCCCTGAGGCACCACTGGGTAGCTGAACCCAATGACGTAAATGCCACGGCCTGAAAATAAAGTCATGGATCAAGAAATGCTAAAAATAAGGGTTTATATGGCTTCACCTAGCATTTCATCGGCGAATTTCGAGGCAAGACGAGCATCGCCCAGCATCACGGGGCATATGGGATGGTTTTCACCGGCTATGGTGAATCCAGCCTTTGTCATGGCCTCACGGAAGCGCTGCGTGTTGCTCTGCACGCGCTGGGTGAGCTCACTAGACTTCAACAGCATGTCCATGACCTTAAGGCCAACGGCCACCACGGCAGGCGGCAAGGTATTCGAAAACAAATACGGTCTGGACTTTTGGCGCAGGAAAGTGATGAGCTCAGCGGGACCAGTTGTATAGCCACCAGAGGCTCCACCCAGAGCTTTGCCCAGCGTTGAGTTAATGATATCCACTTCACCCATGACGTTGGCATACTCCTCAGTGCCGCGTCCCGTGGCCCCAAAGAAACCCGTGGCATGACATTCATCCACAAACACCAAGGCGTTATACTTCTTTGCCAGCTCAACGATGCGGGCCAGAGGAGCAATGTTGCCATCCATGGAGAAGACACCATCGGTGGCAATCAGCTTGAGTCGAGCATCGCTGCCCTTCAGCTGCTGCTCCAAATCGGCCAAATCCCGGTGCTTGTAGCGCTGTTTCTTGGCCTTGCACAAGCGAATGCCGTCAATGATCGAAGCGTGGTTCAGCTCATCGGAGAAGACAGCATCCTCTGGCGTGAGAATGGCCTCAAAGATTCCAGCATTGGCGTCAAAGCAAGAGGCATACAGAATGGTATCTTCTCGTCCATGAAACTTGGCTATCTTTTGCTCCAGCTCCTTGTGTATATCCTGAGTGCCGCAGATGAAACGCACTGAACTGAGACCGGCTCCGTACTTATCCAGCAGCTTTTGGCTGTATTCTACGATCTCTGGATTGTTCTAAGGAGAGAACGAAACAAGGGAACTTAGTCGAGGAAGGGTAAGTGTGTAAGTGATTTTCCTACCGCCAGTCCCAGATAATTGTTGGCACAAAAGTTAAGGATCTTCTTATCGCTGCCTTGGACTGTGATTTGTGTGCTCTGAGAGGAGGTGATGATGCGTTCTGCCTTAAAGGTGCCCGCTTCCTTAATTCCAGCCAGCTGAGTGCTCAATATATCCCGGAGTTGGGACTGGGCCGCAGCGCTATAGTGACGTCCGCCAGCTAGGAAAGGTTGAAAAAGAATTTTTAGAACGTTTTTAATAAGTTAAAAATATAGATTTAGATTAATTAAAGATCTAAGGAAATATCTGTAAGAAAAGCTAATTTATTTAATAAGATTTTAGTACAAACAAATCTCTATAAATTTTATAACAATTTGTATTTAGTGCCTCTAAAATCCACAGGGTCTGGGGCTACCCTATGATACATATATATTTATGACTTACCCGCTCGCAAGAGCAACATTTTTGAGAAAATTGACATAATGCCGCGGCTGTGATGTCTTATTATATGTAGAGGACCGACAGACTGACAAGCTGACTGGCTGGTGTCCAGATGCGTTGGACGACTCGCTTGCGACTGAGCAACGTAGACGAGCATGGAGAGCAAGTCGCCCTAGTTGGGGGCTCGCACTGCAAACGGCAGCCAAGCAGCTGATTTTTGCTTTTGTTTTTTCCTTTTATAAATAGTTCATATATATGATATATAGCTATATAGTACATAACCAACGGCTGGCTTTCATTATAACTAAATTGATTTAATTCGCTTTCACTCTCTCGTTGTCATGGCGGCGTATTTACTTAGGATCTCAGCAACAAATTCACATGTCTAGATAGTTAGATACAAATGTATCTGTTAATCTTTCAGGCACACAAATTATGCTGAATGAATATTCGTGCTTATGCTAAAGCGTTTTTGTGCAAATTGCTTCCAAGGTCATTGTCATTTGGCTTTGATTTCATTTGATTTGAAGCTATATTTGTGAGATTACATGCAGATAAGAATGAATATTAGTATTTCTAAAATTATAAGCTGTAACTAGAGTCTAGGAAAATTATTGTGTATATTTTACTTAATTATTAATTTTTAATAGGAATTTATTTTAATTTTGAAAGTAGTAAAAGTATCTCTAAACAATTTCCTATTCTCAATTTTCGTATCAATCTTTTGAATACAAATTACATATAAAATATATTTTAAAATAAAAATAAAAATTCCATTAAAGGTTTACAAGGTTCTACCGAGATTTGAACTCGGATCGCTGGATTCAAAGTCCAGAGTGCTAACCATTACACCATAGAACCTCACGAAATTTAGCGTACGAAATTGTTAACAAAAAATATACCGCAAAGCCATAGAAACTCGTTGTTTTAATGTTTAATAGCCTTTAGCTAGAAGATTTGGTTGCCGTTCTTATCAGCAGTATTCGATCGGTATACTATATAGTCTGAGGCATGGGGGGTCAATAGATCTGAATCGTTCAGTGACTAAAGCAGCTGATAAATGAGTGCTAATTGGAGTCTCAAACTAACTAATTATAGCTTTAAAATAACAATTTAAACAGGTTCAACCATTTTCTTCAATAAAAATAAATTAAAATAAAATAATCTAAGGTTCAACGTCTTCAATAAATATTAAAAAAACACCAAAAATGATAAGGAACAACCGGAATATCTCTCTTTTTTTTTTTGCTTAAATTCCATTTACCAATAGAAATAATGTTTTACATCTTGTCACTATATCATTATCGGAAACGCCCACTTTTTGCTGGTATAAAACTGGAGATGCAGTCGTGCCTGCGGCCAGTTTCCGTGGATATCGCCTATGGTCGTGCAGCTTCAAACGTTTTCGTCCTTTTCAAGGAACTTTTGTGTTGTGAAAATCTCTCAAAAATATATTTTTAAAATCCCATAATTAGTGCAACCAAAAAATGAATAAAAATGGGAAAAATTCTACCTAAGTTACCAATTTGTGCTGTGCTAGTGTTGTGCTTGCAAATTCTCTTCGTCAAGGGATCCCCGGATGATACAGAGAAGAATCGTGCCAATTTGGGAAGACAATTAAATGATAATCTGGTCCTGGAGGCAGAAAAGGATCAAAATGTGACGCTGCGCCTCATTGGCGAAGCTGCCACCGTGATGATTAACGATAAGGATTTGCTGGCATTTCTGCGACAGCGCCAAAGGATCGTCGCCGATCGCCAGGCGGCGGCCAAAAGGGAACCCCTCTCGGTGGACGTTGTCAAGGATCAGTTCCGGGATGTGAAGCGCAAGTTCCTAAAGACAGAACGACGTGTGTCCAATGCAAGAAACTCGACACGAAGGAGCGGTCTTAACCAACGTCTTCTACGCCGGCAGTTGCAGCGCGTAGAGCGAGTTTCGGGAATTCTACGTACTCTCGCGGCTAACCTGGCCAAGGATGAGTGCCAGTCGAGTCCCTGCCAGAATGGTGGAATCTGTCACGATGCCTACAATGGATTCCAGTGCGAATGTACGGCGGCCTGGCAAGTGAGTGATCAGCCGTGGGGGCGTCTTTTCGACACAGCTTGTGGGCGTATTTTCACATGTTTCGCAGAGAGAGATTGGAAACTGAATCATAAAGCTAAATTCAAGCTTTTTCCAACTCTCTTTTTTAGGGTCCCACCTGTGAGGAGGACGTAAATGAATGCTTCACCCTGGCTGGCACGGATTTAGCCGGCTGCCTGAACAATGGCCAGTGCATAAACACGCCCGGCGGCTATCGGTAAGTGGAGGAGGATCTACCAATCACAGAACATTTATACAACTTTTTCCCTTTACAATTTTCAGTTGTGTCTGCCGTAATGGCTTCTCTGGTGCCCACTGCCGTCTCCGGCAGAACTCCTGCTTGGGAAGTGGATCCAAGGAACTGTGCGGAGAGCATGGCACCTGCATACAGACGGCAAGCGCCGCTGGTTACGTGTGCGTCTGCGATCAGGGCTGGACGTGGGCGGATACAAATATGACCTCGCCGAGTGCCAGTCCCTGTACCCGAGATGTGGACGAGTGTGCGCCGACCGTAAATCCCTGCCACGATCTGTGCATCAATTTGCCGGGAAGCTATCGCTGTGGTCCCTGTCCCAGCGGCTACACGGGCGACGGACGCTTCTGCCGCGATGTGGACGAGTGCGCCGGTGAGGATAACGGCGGCTGCAGCATGCAGCCTCGCGTTGCCTGCATTAACACAGAGGGCTCCCATCGCTGTGGCCGCTGTCCAATGGGTTGGAGGGGTGATGGACGCAGCTGCACGGCCGCTAATTCCAACTCTTGCGACCAAGAGGATATTTGTCATCCGCTGGCCAAGTGTGAACTTATTTCCGGTACAGTTGTGTGCACCTGTCCGCTGGGCAGCTTTGGCCATGGCTATGGCGCCGATGGATGCACCAAGGACCCGAGCCGCGAGCCCTGCGACCAGCATTTGTGTCTAAACAACGGCACTTGCGTGCAAAATGGAAGGGGAACCACCTGCATCTGCCAGCCAGGATACACGGGCGCTCTGTGCAACTCATCGGACATCTGCCATCCGAGTCCTTGCCTCAACGGTGGCAGCTGCCGCCTGCTGCCGGGTAACCTGTACCAGTGCCACTGCCCAGCCGGCTTCACCGGCACCCGTTGCGCTCATGCACGGTTCTTCTGCGGCTCCACAATCCGTGGACCAACGGGTCAACTGCACTTTCCGCAAACAAGGATCGAAACCGAATACCAGCCGGACGAACGCTGCCCCTTCATAATACGCACCACTCCTGGCCAAGTTCTCAACTTGACCTTTACCCAGTTTGAGCTGCAGAACAGCACGGACTGCTCTGCGGATTTCCTGCAGCTTCACGATGGCCCTTCGATAGCCTCGCGAATGATCGGCCGATTCTGTGGATCGCAGCTGCCGCTGGGCAACGGAACTGTGATCACCACCCATGAACAGGCCTTCTTTTGGTTCCGTTCCGACAATGAGACGCAGGGAAGGGGCTTTCACGTCATCTGGAACTCTTTGCCCTTCTCCTGCGGTGAAATTCTCAGCAATCTGACTCTGGGCCAGACTGGAATCATACGATCTCCGGGATATCCTGGCCAGGCTCGATCTGGACTTGACTGTCGCTGGCAGCTGATGTCGCCGTTTGGCACTCGTCTGCTCCTCCGCTTCTACGACATCACCTTGGGTAGCAGCGATGCTGCGGCGTTGAATTGCAGCCAGGATTCCGTGACCGTATTCGATTCGGATCAGAAAATACTCCAAGCCTGCAAGTCTGTCAAGCCGGAGCCGTTGTATAGCTTCTCGAATAACGTGCTTCTGGAGCTGGTCACGGATGAGTTGCGTTCGGATAGCTCCTTCCAAGTGCACTACGAGGTGGTGGCGGGTCAGCCAGGCTGCGGGGGCATCTACACTGAGCCGCAGGGCCGTATTAGTGGCCATACGGACACCGAGATCTGCCTCTATTTAATCGAGCAGCCAGAATTTACGCAGGTGAAGCTGGTCCTGGATCAGGTGAATCTTATAGAGTCTGAGAATTGTAGGCTTCAGAAAATCGAAATCTTTGACGGAAACTCCACGGATTCGCCCCTAATGCAACGAATCTGCGGCCGACCAGAGGCCAGTGAGCTAATGCCACTGATTTCCGAGAAGAATAAGGTCCTGGTGCGCTATGAATACGCATTGAGTGGCTTGAGATTGAAAAAGGGTTTCGAGTTGAGCTATAGTAGAGGTAGGAAAAGAATGTTTTGATGTATATATTTAAATATTAAATAATTACAACTTATTTCCAGTGTGCACGGGTACCTTTGACTATCCTTCAGGCTTCATCAGCACTCCCAACTATCCGAACTCCTATCTCGGCGACATGACCTGCATTTACAATATAACCGTCAATGATGGTGAAATTCGCATAAACATCACAGATCTGTCCCTGGGCACGGCCAAAAATAATAGGGAAACACCCTATCTGGACGTAAGTCGAAGCCACTTCATCATCCTAATCGATTCACCACTGAAAGTGCTAATTTTTCAGGTTTACTTGGGTCGAGATGAAAAGCGTCATATTGTCAAGTCCACCGACAATCTATTGCTGATTTCCCACTACAATCGGGCCAGTCTGGTCTTCCGCGGATCCAGCAACGGCCGTGGTATGCGCTTGAAATGGGAATCAGTGTACAGCGGCTGCGAGGGATTCCTTAATGTCCCAGGAAAATTGTATATGAAACATATACGGAGTAATCTTTGCCAGTGGTACATTGACTATCCCGGAAGAAAACGAATAACCATCTCAGATTTATTTGTCTCTGGCCATGTTCAGATATATGATAATAGCACAAGCCCAGGAAGGTTATTACATAGGTAAATATTTTATTTATCGTTTAAATATTTCACTAGGGTTTTAAAATCCCTAAAAACGTGAAATAATTTATGCCACTCTTATAGAATGATCTTGAGGTATCCTTAAACCCGAATGATTTTTTGATTATGTAAATTTTTTGGAACACCTTTGCAGCTATTCGACGGGATTTAATGATGTCTTTGATGGAGATCTGTTGACTATAAGTTCAATTAGGGAAAGACCCATGGGGGTGTTATTGATGAAGTTCGAAATTATTCCAACAGGTACAAATATATATCTTATTCTTGATTTATTACACAGAAATCGTTATAGATTTTTAATTCAATTGAAAAAGCATTAAAAAGTATGGCACAAAATTGTATACATTGCAAACTTAGTATAAATTTAATTAATTTATGCCATAAAATGCACAAATATATTTTATAATCTGTTTATTATTATTAATTTTAAAATTTTCTATAATATTCTAAATAATCTTAATTTATAGAATGTGGCGGAACTTTCACAAATGTCTTTGGCTATATAAAATCACCGAATTGGCCCAAGAAATATGGTGAATCCGAGAACTGTGAGTGGATCATTCGAGCACCGCTTGGCCATCGCTTAGAATTGGTGGTGAAAAACTTTACGCTAGAAGATCCTTTCGATGACGATGGCGACTGTTCAACTGACTGGCTGGAGATAAGGTGAGCACTTTTCTCCAAGATTACGCCTAATCTGTATCTCTTGTTTTTCCTGCACAGAAATGGGGATTCGGAGTCATCGCCCTTGATTGGACGGTATTGCGGCAGCCAAATTCCCCCCCGGCTGCCCTCGTATGGCAATGTAATGCACTTAAAGTTCCATTCGGACGACACCATAGAACGGCCGGGATTCCAGCTCACCTGGCAGCAGATCGGTGCCGGGTGTGGAGGCAAGCTTACCTCGAAGAACGGAGCCATCCATTCGCCCCATTTGTTGCCCGGCAATCGTGGAGTCTTGGCCTGTGACTGGCAGATTGTGGTGGCAGAGGGTTCTCGGGTAAAACTGCAGGTGGAGAGTAACGATATGCGCCTTTGCCTGGGTCAGCTGAGCATATTCGATGGTCCCAGCACAGCCAGCAGTCCGATGGTGTTGCAGTGCAACGGGACAGGAGCACAGCCACTACAGTCCACGGGTAATCGCGTCCTCGTCCGCTACGATGTCAGCAGTGCCTATCCCGATGGCACAGATTTCGTGCTTAACTACCAAACGGAATGCCATGTCCGACTTGACAAGTGGCAGGGAGCCATTGAGACACCCAACTTTCCGGAAAACTATCCGCCGATGGCCAACTGCGAATGGGATATACGCGCCGGCGGCCGAACGAACCATCTGAGGCTCGCCTTCTCACACTTCTCCGTGGAGCGTCCTCGAAGCAGCTCTTGCCTCTTCGACTTTGTGACGCTGCAGGACATGCAAGATGATCAGGTTCTCAGCGAGCAAAAGCTGTGCACAAACGACGGCATTGCCCCCATCACGAGTGTTGGCAATCGTTTGCTTCTACGCTTCAAGAGCGATTCCTCTGACCAGGAGCGGGGCTTTCGGGCCGAGTACCAGCGCATAGGATGTGGAGGGCATTTATATGCGACCGGAGGAAGATTAGAATCTCCGAAGGCACCGTTTAGCGTGGACATGGACTGTGAATGGGTCATCACCGTGACGGAGGGCATGCAAGTCCGCCTCATGCTGCACGAGCTTCACTTTGAGGCCTCCCAGGGGGCGTGTGGATTGACGGACATGCTCTATGTAACTGCTCCCGCTGGCTTCAACTCCTCGGTGGAGCTATATCGAAGCTGTCGCGAGGAGATGCAAACGGAAACATTCACCTCGCCGGGCAATGAGATGCGTGTGCGTTTTGTTGGCAGCTCGGTGCGAGCGAGGAAGTATTTCAGAGCCTCCTACGTCCAGGTGCCGGCCAATTGTGGTGGCTATATGAGGAGCAGCAGCGGTATACTCACATCTCCAGGGTTCCACAATGTCCCAGATAGCAGCAACGTTGCCAATTTCTCCTCTAACGTGGAGTGCGTTTGGAATGTGCAGGTAGTTAGAAAAATAATTACATTCTTGTCTCTCAGTTAAAGTACTTCCTTCTTAGGTATCTGACAGCTATGGCATTCGACTCTGGTTCGAGCAGGTCAACCTGACGGACTCGGCCAACTGCTCTGTTAGCTTTGTGGAACTCACCAAGGTGGAGGCGGATGGCACGGAACAGTTTCTGGAGAAGGCCTGCGGGGATGGACCGCCCCTAATCCGCATAGTGCATGGTCAGAAGCTGCGAGTACGTTTCAAGGTTCAAGCTGGATCCTGGGGTCGATTTGCCATGCAGTACGAACGTCAATGCGGTGGTCCACTTGCTGCCGGCGAGGGTTACCTGCGTTCCCGCCTGGACGAAGAGTGTAGCTGGCTGGTCACCGTGCCGCCTGGTAGCAAACTCAGTCTGCGGATCAACCATCTAGATTGCTCGACGGATGCATTAGGCTCGCAGAATTCAACAAACGGCGTCCAAATACTAAATGATGATGACCAGGTGCTGCTTGCCAAGATGTGTCCCGAGCATCTGGCCAATTTCTTAGTGTCTGCCAGCAATGTGCGCATCCTCACAAAAGGAGTTATCCTGGAGGCGCAATGCGGCAATCTGGAGAACACATGTGGCGGTAATATTACCTCTCCTCGGGGCAGTTTGGGCTCTCCCAACTATCCGGACAGCTATCCGTCAAATGTGGAGTGCGTGTGGCGCTTGGAGACGCGACCAGGCAATGCCCTGGAGGTTAATTTTGAGGTCATGGACATTGTAAACTCGGAGCACTGTAACGAAGATTACCTGGAGCTACGCTCTGGTGTTTTAGGTTCACTTCTGGGCTTATATTGTAGCAAAAAAATGCCGGACAGCCCGTTGGTTGTGAACTCGCCGCTGTGGATTAAATTCCGGAGCAAACCAGGCAACACGGCGGCAGGTTTCAAGTTGCGGTGGAACTACGGTAAGAGAGAATCGTATTATTTAGAGACTTTATAATTTTTACACATTTTTCTTAGTGCACAACATTGAAATTACAATGAAATCCAATGGAACCATTGAGTCGCCGCCACTTGTAAGTGTCGATGATCAGCCCTTCACCTGGAGGATATTCGCAAACCGCGAAAATGTTGTGGTTGTACAATTTAAAGAATACATCTCTGGACTGGCGGTGAGTAGGAGTATAAACATTACCTTAGTATAAATAAATCTTAATTCAAATCTATGTATTTCCAGCTCTTTGACGGCTACGATGACAACGCCTTGGCTGTCTCCATCGAAAGCAGTCCCTGGACTTTCACTTCCAGCAGTAATGTGATTTACCTAAAGACTGTGAATGCAGAATTCAGTCGATTCCGTTTGACGTGGCAGTCCCTTGACAGCAATATTGTAAAAGGCAACCAAACCTTGACAACAAAGGAATGCACAAAGGTGTATACAATGGCTCCGGGGTCACGGGAGGTGGTGAGAACAGAGGGTTATCCGTTTGGGTATCCACCCAATATAAATTGCCAATGGACCTTTAAGCCAGAGGATCCATCACAGCATATTTCCACCCTTATGTATATGGCAGATTTGGAGGACTTTCCCGAATGCGCCGCTGACTATGTGCGAATGCTAAGTTCCCCGGATCTTAGCCACTGGACCGAAGAGCTAAAGATTTGTCAGAAGGGACATTTACATCCTCGAATCCATGGTACTCCAAATCTCAGAATAGAATTCCATAGCGATGTTTCCCTCAACAAAACTGGCTTCCAGGCAGTTCTTCACACAGAATGCGGCTCGAATATGACGGGAAAAGTGGGCACCATTCCAATGCAGACAAGGTTCGTGGATTGCGTCTGGCATATTGAGGTGCGAGCGGGCCAAAAGATAGACATAAGCATCGAGTACCCAAGTTCACCTGATAATCAGCAGCCTTGTCCGTATTACGGTCTCATTTACGATGGAAATGACGATCATGCGCCCTTGCTGGATCATGGAAAGTTCTGTAATCGGCCAGGCTTTCAGAAGAAATCATTCCGGACGAGTAGCTCGCACGCCTACGTTAAATACGTGGCCAGCAGTGCTACGAGTGTGACGGCTGGCGATCTATGGTCTCTTACATATCGGCAGTTCAGCGATTGTGATGGTGAGATTAAGCTGACCCAGGAAGCTCCTTCGTTTATGATCACATCGCCGGGTTATCCACATCTGCCGCATCCTTATGCGGACTGCACCTGGCTGGTGATGGCACCGCCAGGAGAAACTGTTGCCGCCAACTTTGACGATCGTTTTGATTTGAGTATGCGACATTGTGACAAGGAGTACGTGGAATTCTACGATGGATCCACCACAATGTCCAAGTTTCTGCAACGCACCTGTCGCAAGCCTTTGGGGACATTACGAAGCTCGGGCAACCTACTTATGGTGTACTACACGTCGCAGCTCGGGGAACCCCACGGAGGCTTCCGATTAAACGTTTCTCTGAGCACCTGTGGTGGCCAGTTCAGTGACAGTTCGGGTGATATCAGTTCCGAGCACTATCCTGCTCTAGGGGGCTATCCCAAGCCATCGGAGTGCGTGTACAGAATCCGAATGCCCAAGGACACGTACATACAGTTGAACATCACCGATCTCCATCTACCTTTTGACCCGAATGGAACATCCTCTAAAGCTACCAGCGATCGTCTTGAAATCGTGGACATGGCGAATGGCGAACGAGAGCTTATGATTCTGGATGGAAGTACGATTACGCCCATGACAGTTACCCTCAACACCAACGATTTAGCCATCCGCTTTGTCGCAATACAAAATGTGAACAATTTCCGGGGCTTTAAGCTGCAATACAAGCGGTCGGTGGGTTCATGCTCGCGGGATGTGAATGGAGCTTCAGGAAACCTCGAGATTTCGCCCATGGCAGCGTCCACCTGGCTAAGATTCTGTCGCTGGACCATCAATGTTCCCAAGGGACAGCGTGTAAAGCTAGAGCTCCTCAATTTGCCGGATATGCGACTTGCCAACCGTAACGAGACAGCCAGGTGAGTGATGGAATAAATGATACAGACTAAAATATAATAATTAAAATATTTTACAGAACACCCAGTCGGGTGAGGAACATGCCACACTTTTCCTTCTACAACGACGCAAACTCCCTCTCCAAGATCACCGATTTCCGGATAGAGGGATACAACGGCAGCGGCATTATTGAGTCTACGGACAACTTTATGCTCGTTTCGGTGATGAGCAACCAATTGGATTTTAGCTCTACTGCGTTGAAAGCACGCTACAGTTCCAATAATGCCTCCATCTGCCCGCCGAATATCGGAAACCAGGCCTCAGGATCATTGTCTATACAATCGCTTGCCCAGCTGACTGGCTACTATTGCAGCGTGCAGTTCACCAGCACTCCAGGCACTACGCTCACCTTTAAGGTGGAGGAATACTTATTCCAAACCAATGGCGGTCCAGCTGTTGTGTTCAGAGATGATGTCATGGTTGGTACGCTCGTGCCTATGTATGCCAATGTCACCAATAGCTACGTATCTGTAGCCACCACGGCGGGTCGTGTGACGCTCCTGAAAAGTCAGTTTGTCAAGCTGCAGCGTTTTCAATCCACGTATCGCCGTCACAATTGTGGCGGAAGTTTTGAGGCATCTGAGGGACTGGTAATTCCGTCACCGGATCTACTGACCTTCATTGATAATGACTACGGCGAACTGGAGTGCCTGTGGACGTTGAGAAAGAGCTACGGCTATGTAATCGATGGAAATATAACTCTCACCGACAGCTGCGATCGCGAGTACCTTGTGATCTTTAGCGGTACCAAGGAGGTGGCACGCGTTTGCCGGGGAATGACTTTGAATGGCACGCTCATGGAGAGACTCTATACCAAGATAATTTACCATGCAGATCGCCGAGTTTTGAGGCAAAAATCATCCTTTACATTGCAAATGCGAAGATCCGTGTCCAGCGGTAATGTAATCCGCCTTGATCAGCGACCATCGCCACCGATTACGATTCAGAGCACAGATTACGTAAACAACATGGAGCGCATCTGGGAGTTTTCCACCAGAGCGGGGCTATCCCAAAGGGTGGAGTTCCAGGACCGGTTCTTCATTGAGTCATCTCCCAACTGCTCAAACGATCGGTTGACTGTGGAACGCTACGACGGGGACTCAGCATCCTTTGTCGAGGTACACAGCCTCTGTGGCCGTCAGGTGCCACCCGAGATATTAATACCGTCCTCCAGGATGCGTGTCATATTCCGTACGAATGCCAACGTAACGGGCGACGGCTTCAGTTTCACCGTCTCCCCCAGCTGCGATATAATAGTGCAGGCTAAAGCCGTTCAGCAAACGATCGGAAGTCCCACCTGGACGGCCGGTCGCAGTGGAACACTTAACTGCAGCTACGTTTTCCTTTCGAGCGACGACCACCAGCTGGCGGTGAGTGTTAAGACCACCGGGCGTTCATGGCCCGAGTTTATCTGCACCAAGTCCTACTTTGAGGCCTATAGGCGCGGTGTTCAGGACCAGGAGGAGAGCATCGGTAGGTTCTGTCCGGAATTCGAGGTGAATGGCCGCGGAAGAGTGCGTCTACAGTTCGTCTCCGCAGCATCGCGACGGTTCCAGCTGTATTACCAGCTTATAGGATGCGGTGGCAACCACACTGAGCCCTTCTCCCTACGTCCCCCGCAAGATAATGAAGAATCCGGCAAATATGCGCACAACTTAGAGTGCAAGTGGCGGATTACGGCGCCCCCGCAGCACGCCATTGTGTTGGATTTCAAGTACTTCGACATGGAGAGGAGCCAGACCTGCAACTTTGACAGTTTGACCATTTATCGTGGCTCAACGGCCACCAAAGAGCAGATGCAGCGTCAGTTGTGCGGCAATCAAACGGATCCACCCGTTATTATGGTGGACAGCAACGAGGCATTGATTGTCCTCTCCACGGACAATTCCAACAGCCAGAGAGGCTTCTTGGCCAGCGTACGCTTCACACCGAACTGCAATGAGCAAGTGGCTTTGGACCAGTCCGTGCCACGAATGAATCTGATGCGCTCGTTCAGGATGAATTCTAGCGAAACGTTACTCTGCCAGTTCCGGGCTAATGTTCCGGCGAACCAACGACTGTCCGTGGAGTTGCGCAAGCTGCAGCTAAACGATGACTCCTGCCGCACCTGCAGCTACGTGGAGATTCGCGATAGCAAGGCCGTCGAGAGCCAAAGTCTAGGCAAGTTTTATGCCTTGGACTCGAACCGGACTAAGGTCTTTAGTTCCTACTCGGACATGCTCATCCAGCTTAGCGCCTTGGCAATGCTGACCAGGAATCTTAGTTTTGAGCTAATCCTACAAATGGAAACCACAGTCTGCGGTCAGACGGAGTACGATATGCGGTTGAACGAGGTGAGAATAACCTGTTTATAGCCAAGTAATGTACACACTTCATACGGCTCTCATCTTTCCACAGAGCTTTTCGCTGGGCCTAAAGTACGAGAATGTAACTAAGGGCTATGAGGGCAGTGTTCAGTGCACTTGGACCATTAGGGCCGATGGCGATGTGGAAATCGAATTTAAGGATCTCAACCTCCCTGAAATATCTCAACGGACTGGAAAGTGCGAGGACTACTTGCGTCTGGCTAAGATATCAGTGAGACTTGATCCATTTTCTTTCCTTTAGAAATATATAATATATTTTTCTAATATTTTACAGCCATTTTTGATGTCGTACCCTCATGTTTTTTGCGGTCAATTCAATCAAAGCTATAAAATGATTAAAGAGATCAGAAATCGTGACAAGTTAGAACTAACCTTTCACAGCTCGGCATTCAATGAGTTTACAGGCTTCCAAGTGGTTCTCCGCCGAAAACCAAGTAAGTATTGCTTAGCCGTCTTTTTAATAAATTTATTAAGCTATAAGGATATATTTTTCTCAATTTTTATAGCCTGCTATCGAAACTACACGGACCTGAGCCAAATTATTGAGACCGACTCTCTGGCCAACTGCACAGAGTATATTCGAGTACCAGAAGGTTACAGTATAACCCTGCACGTTCTGTCTGTCCTCTTCGAAACCGATGATCATAAATATTTCAATGTATGTGAACTTCTACTTTGTATAAATTAAATATCTATTAATTATAGATTTATCGCTTTTCAGGTGACGGACCTTAAGACCAACAAAACTATTTTATCCATCACAAACACTCAATGGGAAACCGTAGGCAAAATTACGACCACCAACGAACTGCGCCTCGACAGTTTAGGTGTTGGCACCCTCAAGTTCTTCTACTTCTCCACCAGCAACGAGTTCCCCAGCGGCTGTGGTGGCGACTTGGCTGTTCACGGGTCAATGGCAAGCCATGTGGGAAATCCCTCGTACGAAGATCGCAATAGTTCGCTTTGCTCTTGGACTGTCTTAGTGCCACCAGGCGGTAACCTGCGTTTCAGCTTCCCAGGTGGGAAAAATCGAAATAATTCTTTCCAAATATTTTAGAATCTATTTATTTATTTTTTTGTCTTTGCAGTATTTGACATGGGCTCGGAGAACAATTGCAACCTGGATAATATACGATTTTATACTGTCACTGCTGAGAGCAAACCTGTTAAAACCCTATGTGGATCCACCAGGCCGGATGACTTTACTGTAGCAAATAATAACGTGATTATTGTTGCAAAGAAGTCGCCAAATTTCAATGGTTTGGGATTTCAAATGGATATTAATCTTGTCGAAGCTTGATACTAGATATTTCCTAAATAAGAATATATAAGCAAAATAAATAATAAATGGTTATGGTTTTAAAAATGATTTTTTGCAAGAAAAAAAAACCGTAGTAAACAGGAAAAACTCCTTGAAATTGGAATCCACTACAATGTTAACATCTTTTACACCTTGAAAATATTTTTAGGTGTTTGGTTTACTTTAAGTGTCTGCAAAAGAACATGGATAAAGTAAATTTAATTTTAAAATTTTTTTAAATAAAACTCCTTAATATTGGAATCCACTAGAATGTTAACATCTTTTACACCTTGAAAATAGTTTTGGGTGTTTGGTTTACTTTAAGTGTCTGGAAAAGAACATGGATAAAGTAAATTTAATTTATTTTTAAAATTGTATTTAAATTTTTTCAATAACCACTTAAAGTTTTTTAAACGCACCGATAAGCGATTGCTGTTATCGACACTGTCGTCAAAGTTTTCCCATCACTAGTAATAACAAACATGGACGAAGAATTGGAATTAATAAACAAAAACTTACTCACTGCCCTGGCAAAGTTAAAAACCAGCCAGGGCCAAGTGGCCACTGCAGACCTGCAGGTGCGCAAGGAGAAAATCGCCAAGCTGATCCGCCAGCACCTGCACCATGTGCAGTCCACCGTCGTCACCTTGCGTCGCAGGGCGCAGCAGAGGACGAGGCGCCGATTAAAGATGATGCGTTCTTTCTTCATGCAACAGATGATGGAGATGCATTCCAACTACCTGCAAATGTTTGCCATGATGCGCCTGAAGCGAGAAGCCGACTCCGATGAGGAGTCCGAGGCCAGCGGGACGGAGGAAGTGGTCGCAGAAACAGAGTTTCCGGTATTCGATTCTCGTTTCTTTGAGGACGTGATTCCCGAGCTGAGTGAATGGGAATTCCTGAGCACCCTCCATGTGACACGCGGCACCTTTGAAACGCTATGCAAGCAGTTGGCTCCCACTCTTAAGATAGCCGAGGAACTGACTCGCAAATCGCCAGCCATCTCGCCCGAAAAGTGCGTCGCTCTGGCCCTTTACTTCCTGGCCGGCGGAGAGCGCCTCTCCCTCATCGCTGAGCGTTTCTCCGTGCCCCGACCTCGGACGATCAAGTGCCTGAAGGTCTTTTGCAATGCCGTCATGTCGACTTTGGGCCGTGCGCTGCGTCAGCTGCCTCAGCTTCCGGTGGACTGTAAGGGTGTGGCGGAGGGATTCCAGCGTGAAAGCAACATGCCACCCGCCCTCATCGGAGTCCTTGGGGTCTGCTCAATTCCAATAAGAGCCAATGGCGGAGACGTTAAGCACTCAACCGCCGGATCGGTGCTGCGCATGGAGTATCTGTTGGACGATCGCATGCTCTTCAGGGAGCTGCAGCTGGGATGTGGAATTCGGGCGACGCTGGTGCCCATGTTTTCCCATGCACCCAATAACCTGTCAACCCTGCCCAAATTCCGCATCAACGATCGGCCAGTTCCGGCCTTTGTTTTGGCTCCTGTTTGCCAGAATTACCCCCTGCGTCCGTGGCTGCTGCAGCGATATACAGATCCGATTGCGCCACACGAACACGACTTCAACGAGGTGGCCGAGCACCTTCAGGAGCTAAGTGACTGCGCCCTGCATCGCCTCATGTCCCGCTGGAGTTTCCTTAGCCAGCCACTGGATATTAGCTTCCACACAGCGTCTTGCATTATCACTGCGGCCGCAGTGCTGCACAATCTGCTGGAAGAATTGAGCGAGCCGCACCTGCTGGAGTGGGGCAACGCAGTGGACGTGTCCAAGTTCCGGGCGAAGCCACTTGACGACATTCTCCGCGAAGACAGCGATTCGAAAGCAGCACACGAAGTACGAGACTTTCTAGCTAGAACAATAAGCTCCACTGAAATCTAAGCCTTTAGAATAAGCAAAATACAGCATTTTTAGTTACATTATTAAAATGTAGCTTCTCCTTTATTGTAATATGTAAAAAAAGAGACGCATCTAGTAGAGACGCTGGGGTGGGCCCATGGAGGACTTCACGTGCAGGGAACGCACGTTCTGCCAGTTCTTCTTCAGCAGCGACACCAAGAAGTTAATCGACAGGTTGACGTTCTGGGCCAGCTCGTCGGACTTCATGCCAACGTGGCCAACAGCGACGGACAGGCACAGCACCTTCTTCATCTGGAACTTGATGGTCGACTTGACCTCCTCGATCTTGCCGATCATGGACTCCTGATGCGACAGCAGGGCAGGGAACTTGCCGGCCTTGTTCAAGCCAGGGCCAAGCAGACGGGGAATCTGCTTGATGAGCGACTCTGAAGCCAGGAAGGCATCATAAGACTTGGCCAGCTTCTTCACCAGCTTCTTGTTCTTGTTCAGCTTCTTGAGAGCCTCGGCATCCATGAAGTCAACGTTGTTGGCCTTGGCCTCATCGCAATGCTGCTGATCGCCAAGGATGCACACCTTCATCTTGGGACGGGGGATGTGCTTCAACCTGGAGATTAAAAAAGAAATGACATCTGATTAGTTAGGAATCAGGAAACCAGAATTGGATTGGATGGGTAGGGGCGGGGGAAAACTTACAAAGCCCACGAGGGAGCACGTTTTCGTAATTATTTTAAGGGGGGACGGTGTCCATTTCTGGAGACCTACTCAAATTTTAAAGACCCTGAGTGCAGGTCCGCCGAGCTGTGCCATGTGGCAGCCACATACTCGACTACCTGATGCCGTGGTAGATTCTGCTCCCGAAGGGAGTTGCTCAACACACAGGCGCAGGTGATTTAGCCAACATACTTGACGGTGCCGGAGAAACGCTTGTCCTTCTGGGGATCGTAGTTCTTCAGGCCGATTTGCAGCTCCACCGTCTCCAGGAAGCCACGCTTCTTCTTGGCCGAAGCCTCGAGGAGGCCATTGACGCCCTCATAGAGCGTATCACGCGAAACTTTCGACCTGCAAGGAGGAAAAAGCTTAATTAGTTGCCAATTTCACGAAACAATAATTAAGGTGCCTCTAGGAGCTTATTTAACTGTCGAACTAATGCGCAAATGATGGCAGCCCACATATTAGTTGCATATTTTAGCACAAAAATCACATTTACTTTTGCAATCATTTCCAAACTGATATGGACATGGAAAAAGGTCTAAAAAGCTGGTTTCTGATTGCCAAAACGAAGGAATATCTATTAGAGCAAGACCACAAAACCCTGGTCCAGCGCTCCAGAGTTTAAATAATTAAAAAACTTGAGTGATGCTATTTATTTTTAAGGAATTACACTTACGCCATCTCAACTGCTCAACGTGCGATTTTGAAAGAGAAAGATGGTAGCCCTTTCCAGATAGAGGTGTGAAAACCTCGACGATATTACTAGTGACGGACAGACACTATCGAAGTTTTTGACGATACTATCAAATAATAAATTAATATTTATATATATTGACTTATTTTCTAGCATGTTTCTGTTAGAATGATGAAGCAAAATTGACCATTTTTAAAAATAAATTAATTCATTAATTATTTTAAAAATCACCATTAAATTTTTGTTGATAAAAAATGGTTGATTAATTTAGTTTAATAAAATTTGCTGATGGATATAATTAAAATTCGAAATAAATAAATTTATTCATATTTACGATAATTTTTCTATATGCCCCCTGAATGCATACGTTTTTTGGTTGGTTTTTTGTGATAATACCGAAAAATTATTTTATTTTCTTTTTTTATAGTTTTATTTGCAATCTCGAATGATCAAGAACAACGGACAATTGTGTCGTTTGGCTCTAAAATAAATTAAATAAATAAATATTAAATATATTCGTTTATTTAACTTGTTTGGAGATGTAAAAACATCGATGCTCCTTTAGAACCGATTTTTTAGATTGAGGAATACATTTTCATCTGGCCACACTGAAATTGCCGCTTTGTTTGGAGCCAAAAGAGAATTGGAAATTAAGAATTTGCAATAAATCCCTCGTATAATTGCCGAATGCCTGTGAAAAGAGAGTATCTTTAGCTCTTTGTGTGCTGTGTAAATATATGCTGGTCCTGGTTTTATTAGTTTAATTTTAATGCAAGTCTTTCTTTTCAGTCCAAGCTTCAGTTTCAATACCCGCGGAAAGAGAAACAAACAGCAAAGAGTATCTCTCTTCGGCATACACCTCCACATCTACTGAGAGTGCGTGGAAATAAAAACATTGCTTTTGCTATCTTCGCGGCGATAGTCTGCATTTTTAGTTTAGTCCGGCATCTAGTAGATATATATATATAAAAAGTGCGTTGCAACTGGCAAGTTATATAAGCGGATTAAAGCCGCGAGTGCATTGATTTTCCGCGGGCCATGGCGCGCCTCATCGAGAGCAATGTAAGTTGACTGGAAATTATCCAACTCGCGGCTGCTGTTTTTACATAACTCCTTGGCTTTCCCATCTCCCATCTCGCCTGCTCCTCCTCCTTATTCTTGCTTTCTGGCATTTCATAATTGTCACAAGATGATTATGTCTCCCGTTTTCCTTTTGGCCAACTGCCTAAATGGTTTTGCATTCGTGTATATTACTTGGTCAACAGTGATGGGAACTAGATACTAGGTAGTTTTATTCATAAGACAAAAGTTACATTTAAAATGTACCCAAATTTCTCTTATAATAAATATGTACAAGTTGGCTTATCTTTTCCATCACTGTTGCCCAGTGACGTCGCCGGTTTATAAATAGTGATGATGTCCGTTTAGTGACCTGAAGATGAGCGATGCAGATCGTCTGGTGGCAAAGCTGCGCCAGGTGCCAGTCTGTCTGCCCACAGAGGCGGAGGTGCGCCGACTGTGCCGTTCTTTGGGTGACTTGCTCACCGCAGAGGCAAACCTGCTGAGCCTGCAGAGCCCACAGATTGTGTGCGGCGATGTCCACGGTCAATTCGAGGACCTCCTGCACCTGCTGGAGTTGGGCGGACCGGTCGGCCAACATCGTTACTTGTTCCTTGGCGACCTTGTGGATCGGGGCAAGAACAGCGTGGAGACCTTCCTGCTGCTGGCAGCGCTCAAAGTACAAAATCCCGGCCAGGTGAGCCTGCTGAGGGGCAATCACGAGTGCCGCACCGCCACGAGAGCCTACGGATGCTACGAGGAGTGCCTGGCCAAGTATGGCTCCCCGAATGTCTGGAAGATGTTCTGCCGCATATTTGATCTCCTCCCACTGGCGGCGCTTATCGATGGAACGGTCTTCTGTGTGCACGGAGGCCTCTCGCCGAAAATCCAACAGCTAGACGAACTGCGCAGTCTAGATCGCTGCCAAGAGATCCCCGACAGCGGCTCCATGGCGGATCTACTGTGGAGCGATCCTCAGGAGGCAGCCGGCTGGAAGGCCTCGCCTCGCGGTCACGGTCAACTCTTTGGCGGCGATGTGGTGGCAGAGTTCAGTCGGCGGAACGGCATAAACCTGATATGCAGGGCCCACCAGCTGGCCCAGGAGGGCTATCGCTGGCACTTTGGCCACCAGCTGGTGACCATCTGGTCGGCACCCAACTATTGCTATCGCTGCGGCAACAAGGCAGCTCTCATGCGACTGCATTCTGGCGAGAATTACGCTTTTGAAGTGTTTGAGGCGCGGGCGCTGCACAGCAATCCACAGCCGAGGAGGCCCAAGAAGCGATGTCGTCAGTTTTTCCTGTGATCTGTAATTAATCAATTAATGAGGCTCCCAAAGAAAACCCAAACCAAAGACAATGTCAAGTTCAACGCAGCGAAGCGGAGAGAGCGAGGCAATCAGCTGTTGCGACTAGTCAGAAACCCACCCACTCTTAAATATTAACTCTGCCATTCCACGATTCTCTTAATCAATAAAAAGTAAACTAACAATCAGTAAAACCAGCAGGTAGACTTAGCTTCTCTCTCTCATTAGCTATGGCGGTCTCTCAGTGCTTTCTACTCCCTTATTTCGTATTATCTTGGCTCTCTTGAAACGGGTTTGTTTTATCTAAGGTACAGTAGGACCTAAGGTAATAGCAGAAGAATTACAAAAATATTCTAAATTTTTTAAAGATTTCCCTAATATAAATGAAAATTGTACGGATTTTTATTCCTAGTGCAACACTTTAAATTATTATAATAATATATTATAATATTCATATTTTGCTCTTATGTACATTAATTTTTGTACCAAGCAAGGGAATTTTTTTAAACTAAAGAAAGCTATAACAGTTAAACATTCTTTTATATGAAAACTTGCTAGACGGAAACCCTAGAAACCAAAATAGATAATAGTACCCAGCGACAGCAAACTTTTCTGCCATATCATGACAGTTTTGCTTTTTTTAAACCCGTTTTCATTTTTCCCTTACTTTTTGTAATCACTGTGCTGCTGACTAGTGCTGACTGTGATGACTGTGCATCTTGCTCACTCAGAGAGATTTCGAGTGTAAAAGGGGCTGAAGCGAACCGAAGAGAACCCCCTAGTTATAGCGGCACAATCCACGCGACGACTTCATTTCAATTGGAAATCGGAATCGTGCGCCGCACCACGCGATCAAACATATTCGCCTGCTTTCCAGCCCCACGCGCAATTCAAATTAGAAATTAGTCAAAGCGAAAATTTCGACAAGTGTTTATTGAAAACAAACAAATATAAAATGACTGAATTTGACGTAAGTTCCAGTGCCCTTCCGTGAAAGCCCTCTCTTTGCTATCATATTACTCTTTACATTTTTCGCTCTTATGGCCTGTGTTCTCTGTTTATGAATGTAGTGAATGTGACGTCATGGTTAATAACTTGCTAATGCAATCTGCAATCCAAGGTCACCCCAGATATGGGGCCAAAGTTTAATGTCTCAAGTTGGTAACCTCAATCAGCTGCAGGTTTTTATGGCTTCGCAGTCTCAAAAAAGTGTCTCTAACACAGCTGAACTCGATCTCTATCGCGGTTGTGGAATTATTTTTGTTATTTTCTTATCATGCCAACTGTCTGGCGGTGGTTTCCACTGACCATCGTGACCTTTCATCACACACAAAAATAGTCTCAAGTGTTAGGCAACCCAACGAAGCGAAATGTAATCGTTAAGGTGACAAAACTATAACTGGAGATATGACTACTGTTCCGTCCCTTTTTATTTTTGATTAGTAATACTGCTTAAGGTCTAATTAGCAGTCTGTGAATTTTAAAAGAATTTAAATTCACAAGTTTTTAAGTTATACAGCGTACGAAGCAGTGTTCCCACGATATAATGTCAGGAAATGTGAACCCAATTGCAAAATGCAACTCATGCATATAAACTTTTCTTAAATTCAAGTCTATATTTTACTTACGTAAGCTTGTATCAGTGTATTATATTACAATCAGCAGGTGCAATCTGTCTTAAAATCACGCTATTTGCTTCCTGGGTCAATCTAAAAGCGATTAAATAATATTTGTTGTGTAAAAGTATACATTGAACCTAATATTCATCTATTTTTTCTTTATATTCTTTCCAGTTTGTACCAATCGCCGTAGGCGTGGTAGCTGTGGTTGCCGGCGCCCTTATCGTCCACTATCTGCTCAACAAGAAGTCGACAAAACCGCGTCGCGAACCCAATAGAACCGCTCGCCTGCGCACTTTGGTGGATCCCAATGACAAGTACCTGCTGCCACTCATCGAAAAGGAGGTGCTCAGTCATGACACCAGGCGCTTCCGCTTTGGATTGCCTTCCAAGCAGCATGTTCTCGGTCTGCCCGTTGGCCAGCACATCCATCTGATTGCCACTATCGACAACGATCTTGTTATCCGGCCGTACACGCCTATTTCGTCCGACGAAGATGTGGGCTATGTGGATTTGGTGGTCAAGGTGTACTTCAAGGACTCGCATCCCAAGTTCCCCGCTGGCGGCAAGATGACCCAGTATCTGGAGCAGATGGAGGTGGGCGATAAGATCTCCTTCCGTGGTCCCTCCGGTCGGCTGCAGTACCTAGGCAACGGCACCTTCTCGATCAAGAAGCTACGCAAGGATCCGCCCAAGCATGTGACCGCCAAGCGGGTGAACATGATTGCTGGAGGCACTGGCATCACACCAATGCTGCAGCTGGCCAGGGAAGTGCTCAAGCGCAGCGATAAGGATAAGACCGAACTGGCGCTGCTGTTTGCTAATCAGGTTTGTGTATTATTAGAATAACTTATCAATTTTGAACTATTTTATAATTGATGTTTATTGTTTTGTAGAGCGAGAAGGACATTTTGCTGCGTGAGGAGCTGGACGAGCTGGCAAAGAAGCATCCTGACCAGTTTAAGGTCTGGTATACCGTCGATAGGGCTGCCGAAGGTGAGGTCTAGTATTTTCAGATTTGTAATTGTGTCCGTTTCGTGCTCGAGCTCATCAGATCATATCATTCCTTCATGCTGACTTCCTTTAAATTATGTACATCTCTAGAATCAACCTCGAAATTAGAATCTTTGTATAGACTTTGGTTTTAGAGTTCCATTAGCATTACATATTATCGAAAATAGTATTTATTTTTTAAAGAATTGCTCATATCGAAATTATTTCGTTCATGACTCTCCGTTTAAAATATTCCTTTGAGAACACTGCACCAATCTTTTCCTTGACTTGAGGCAGCTTCATTCGCATGCAGCATCACCATCCGTCTCCACACTCACTGACCGTTTAGAGCCAACATGTGCCAATCATCTATTATGTTATGAATCTTGTGTCTTGTGCCCCTTGCCACATGCTGCCCTCAAACGGATGCCGCGAACGGGGAACGCGCGGTTCATAGCCTGGTCCTACAATACGGGCCACGTTAATGACGAGATGATGCAGCGGCATCTATTTCCTCCGAATGCAGACACTTTGTGCCTGCTGTGCGGTCCACCGCCCATGGTCAACTATACGTGTATTCCGGGCCTGGAGCGACTGGGTCACCGGGCCGAGCAACGGTTTAGCTATTAGGATTAGCACAGCTCCAGCTGGAAATACATAGTTTCTGCCCCCTAAGTTTTGCTTTCATTTCACAAAAAGCCAAGCAAGCCACTGGGAAAGATTGTGTGCAGGTTGTCTCACTAATTGCTGGTTATATTTATCAAGACTTTTTACTAAATATTTGTTTTTAAATCTACGTTATTCAGGCTGGCCCTACAGTGTTGGCTTCATTAACGAGGACATGATCGCCGCCCACCTGCTACCCGCCAAGGACGACACAATTGTGCTGCTCTGCGGCCCACCGCCCATGATCAACTTTGCCTGCAATCCGGCACTGGACAAGCTTGGCTACCATCCGGACACTCGATTCGCCTACTAAGAGGAGGAGAGGAGAGCGCCCAAGGCGCTAAATCCTGCTGAACAGAAGAATGAATTTGCATTTCGGTTTTTGTCCATTTCTTTCATGTTTATCCGTTGCTCCCTAAAAAGAAGCTGCTCACCTCACCAGTGAATCCCCAGAACTATTTGATATCACGACTCCGGGATCGGTGTGATTGATCGCAGAGCGAATGCAACAACATCGATACCAATTGTTGTAGTTATTTTTTATGATTTGTGAATAAAAACAAAATGTTAAAAAGAAGTAAGCAATTTAAGCGAGTTTTCCATTTGTTGTAATCCCAAACACAGCATATAAAGCATTATTTTGTGCTTGATTTTTCACAATTTTATTGAATACAATAGGTATATGGGATATACGGTCTCGGGCAATGCAATTACATTGAGTAGGTTAGTAAAATTATAATTTATGTTAGCGTAGTAAAAACCTCGGGAATTCGGCATCTGCATTTAACTAGCGCGCTGCTTGTGCTATTAGCATCATCAATCCACCCACCCACACGGAAGATTAGACTAAGTTTAATAAACATTTAGTAAGCGTCATTAGATTTACGTGAACACGAGTTGAGCGCAGCATTTGAAACGGATCAGAGCGATTGGTGTACAAGTGTAGTGTGTGTGTCTGTAGAATGGCTTGCAGTGTCTGTTTGTATAATCGACATATATATATTTCTTGTTGCGTGGTTCACAGAACTTTTTTATGGCCTAATGTAGTTAGTATATATATATATATAAATATGCGTTTAAGTAGGTATAATTTTCAAAGTTAGCTGTACCTGCTAAAGACACGTTGTATACATTCAAAAATTATCATTTTATAAATACATAAAAATACACTGTGGCTGGTAAAAACATAAAATATGTGACTGCGGATTGCCTCTTAGCTAAATTTAAGTTTTTCAAGACTTTCTGCTCTCATAGTTGGCGCGACAAGCTCTCACAGTTGACAGGTGTTAATGTTGTTCGTTCTAACGTGCGTTTATATGGCATTCATATAAAATTGTCCTGTGTTTGGAACGGGAGCTTGTCCAAACCAATGATAAGCAGACTTCCGGCGAGATTTTCCCTTTTTAAATTTAAATCTACGAAAAATTACATGGAAACACTAAGCTACAATACAATTTGACCATGGCAGGGGGGCAGAGGCATGGCAAAACACTTAAAACTTATAAAACAACTTCTCATCCTTCTCCTCGTTCTTCTTCTCGCTTTGCTTGGCATTGTACGACTGACAGAGCTGATCGAGGTCCTCCTTGGACAGCACAATTGCCTCGATCATGGCCACATTTTTGTACCTATTTAAAAATTCAATTAATTTAGTGTTTTTTTCTTCTTTAGTTTTCTTCATTTCTTACTTGTTTCTATTGTACTTTTCCCGCATTGCCTGCGTGTTGAGGTCCTTTGCCGATTTGTGCATGTAAGACAGCTGGCGGACCACAGTTTGCAGGTCCTCCAACTTGTAGGTGGTGATCTCCTCCAGCTGCGGTGTCCACATCTCCATGCCCAGAATGTGACGCGCCAATGCAAGCGAAGCGGATGACATCACCGAGGGCAAATATGCCATAAATGTATCTCCATCCATCAGTGCAAGCTCCGAAATGTACTGCGGGGATTCGAATTAATATTAAGTATGTCAAGCATATAATTCCAAGGACTTACCAGTGTCAAGTACTTGAGTTTCTCTGGCATATCGCACAGCACCGCGTACGTGTTAATAAAGACATAGGCAGTCGGTGTGCACAAATCAAAGGAGAGAATCTTCAGGATGACCTGCTCCATGCGCAGCACCTGCTTCTTGGTATAGCTGTCGTCGGTGAGGAAGACAAACTCACCCACCTCTGGTGGGTAGATCTCTTCGTATTTCCTGTAAGAAAAAATTATTTTTACTTATTAAACAACTCTAAACAAATATAAAACTTATAAACTTACGAGGCAATGTACAAGGCTGCTGTGCCCACCAACTGCAGCTTGGCGCGCATCACCATCATCAGGCTCAAAAAGCGGTCGAGATAAGAGACCGAGAGGTAGAGCGTCTCCGTGTCCAGCTTATACTCCTCGGACACCTCCACCAGCCAGTCAATCAAGATGGAGCGCATGTTATGATTGATGTCGTTCTGCCTACGCATATAGTGTGGCTTCGGGCGATGTTTCTTCTGCAAGATTCAGATTGATGGGTCACAACGATTAGGTTAAGTCAACAAAATTAGTAAACAAATACTTTGTAATTACTACAGCAAACTTTAGGCAGCCATTAAGGCAAGACAAAACACTCTTTCGCTTGGCATAAGCGAGATTCTAATCGTTAGCATACACATATTTCACACAAATTGTTATGCTTGATGCTTCCCGCGAGCGGCGTATTTATTTCCATGAATTTATTTATTTGGCGTCAAACTCTGGACTCAATCTCTACACAATATAAGCGTATCAGCTCTTAAATACCTCGTAAAATGGGTGTAATTTTTATTCATTTAAATTGCGAAATGAGTGGGAATTACTTTAAACTTTCTAACCCTTTAAAAGATCGAAATATTTCCTTTCAAAATAGGTTTTTTTAATAGCTTTTTTTTTGTCAATATATCAACTGTAAACAGAATGGTAAGGAGTACCACAAATGTCCAAATCTAACCTAAATTCGATGTAGCCAGTCCCATGGGAGAAGCCAGAGGAGTGGCCAGCCAAAGCCAGGGAATCAAATTTACCAATTTTTATTTGTTTATTGGTTATTTCGTAGTACGTGAGCAGCATATTCAAATTCCCAGTTCAAACGTGAAAATCTTTGGTCAAAATCGCCTATATATGGGCAATATGTACATTAGGTGTTTATTTAATGGCGGCTTTAACGATTATTGGACACGTCAAGCGCCGGGCTTGTGCGGCCTTTGCAGAAAAGGCAAAGGAGAGAAAAAGTTAAGATCATTTTGCGAAAAGATAAGGTAGGCTGTAGGTCTAAAAATACCCTTTTAAAAATTAGTTTAATAAATAAACAAACAAGAAAAATCAATAAATTTAAATAAAAAGGATGTATAATACTCATAAATAATATAAATTTGTTTAGTCAATTTTCTCCATTTCCTAGGTAATTAAAGGAATCCAAGACAACTCAAGAACCCAACCCTATAAATAAATAAGATGGATAGAGGCCATCAACAAACAAAGTAACCGGCTAAGCTCACCCGGCAACCCGGCAAACAAACTCAACCGAAACTCAAACACAAATATTCGTTTCTTTTCTACAGTCGAGAAAAGAATACAAGTTTTTCAGACCCAACCGGAATATAAGAAGACCTTAAACCTATTGGTAAAATACGGCAAGATGACGCTCAAAATCGGACTATGCACCAAGCAGGACCTCGATGAGGCAATGAAGCTGCAGAAGCGTGAGCAGTATGAGGAGGAACGCAAGCAGCGCATCTTCAATGCCAAACAGCGTCTCTATGGGGTGAGTCCAAACCCATCCTCAGGTGAATCCTATCTAAGATAAGTATTCCTTTGCTTAGCTCGATGTGGATATGCTGGAGCGCCAGATTCTGGAGAAGAAGAAACAGAAGAGCGTGCAGATGGAGTGCGACAAGCGGTTCGAGGAGCAGGAGCAATTGCAAAAGCGCCTGGTCAACGCCCAGGCCAAGGAGCTGGAGAAGAAGCAGCATGTGATAGATTCGGATCTCAACTACTATCGCTGTCGGTATCAGCGGATGGAGCAGCGTCGCGAATTCGACTTGAATGACCCAAACTATCTGAAGAAGGCGCGTCCTACTCGCATAGCCGACGATGACATAGCTTTGGGCGTTTCCAGTGCTCAGATATTCCACGGCGAAGATCTTTACAATTCGGACCGAAAGGTGAGGCAACGTGACCAGCAGCGCGCCTGGCTGGATCAGCAGGTGCAGGAGCGTAAGCGGGCAGAGGATGCACGCAAGACGGCGGACAACATGCTGATGGAGAACCTGGGCTGCCGGGACAAGCATCTGGAGGAGATGGCCAAGTCGGATTATCAGATGCGTAACCAGGTGATCCAGCAAGTGCGCAAGTTTAACATGAATATGGCCAAGCAGAAGCAATTGGATCGCGAGCGGGAGAAGCGTGAGAAGTACGAGGACGACATGGCTGAGATCTACAACATGCTCTCGAGCGACATGCTCACCGAGAATAAGGATGTGGCCCAATCTCGCACCGATCCGAACAAGAAGATTGCGTTCATGTATCGCGGCATGACGGACGAGGAGCTGCGTGTCTTCCGTCAGGGTCAGGAGCAGCAGCTTAATTTGGCCACTCAGCGCAAGACTGAGGCCCAGATGATGGACAAACAGTGGGAGCAGTATGCCATGAACATGGATCGCACCCTGGTTCTCGGACATATCGAGGATGAGCGCCGACGCAAAGCCCAGTTCGATGAATTGATGCGTGCCAATGCCAAATTGGCCGTGGAACAGGATCAGCAGCGTAAGGATGCCCTTATAGCCTTGAGCAATGCCGTTTCGGATGAATTTTACGATCAGTTCAACAAGAACTCGCGTTAGTTAGCATCTTTAAAGCAAGAAAATTTAATATTTGAGTCCTCAATTCGAGCTGGAAGGTGGGTGACCTGGACGCGATTGGGAAGTGGCCTCAACAGCGGATTACATCTCATGATTTGAGGCAATTTCTCATGCGTGTCGAGGACACTTTAGAAATTCCCAAGGGTTTGCTTTTTTTTGAGACCATTTCAAAGATAAATTTACATGTTTACGATTGGTAAATGCAATAAATAAATCAAAACAGCACAAATAAATTACTTAATTCACATTAAATTCATTTTAAAGTTAAGAAATTAAAAATAATAATTTAGAGTATTTTTTTTCCTTCAAAAAGGAAAACCCAGCAATTAGCTGCAAGTCAAATTCCATTATTTCCGTGGTGGTGGATTGAGGAGGTCATACAAACTCGTAAGCAATGCAATAACAAGACGCAGAAGAGTCAATATAGAAAAAGTACCAAACGAAGGACCAGATGCAGACGGCGCGCATTTTCGCCCCGGTAAACATGTGACGCTAAGCGAAGAACCAAAGGAAGAGCAGGGAATCTACTTCTACTACCCAGGCAGCGGCGCGTGAAAGGAATTCCACATTAGGGTGCAACTTAGGGTCCGTGTGTCTGCCGGTTTCCTCTCACCCCACCACTCCTTCGCATAGAGAAATTACGTCTGCCTGCCCTGCATGACAACGCACACAAACACCAAAACACAACCAAGGCACTCAAGGGGAGAATCCCTTTCTGGTATCTTGATTTTTCTTATCTCTATCTACAAGGTTATATATACGTTTTGTATTATAGTTAGAAGTCAGGCGAGTTTAGGCCATTTTACTATAGATCCTAGAGTTTTTATCGCTTAATAACACTTGGTAAATATTTTGTTTAGTAAGGAAAGTTTTTTTTTTAACCTATACTCATAATTACTTTCACTTTCAATTAAATTTTAGCTAATTTTTCTTTGAAAAACCCTTAGACAATGAAAAATGTAGTTATTCTATTAAAATTAAAGATAAACATTAGTTAAATCAATATAATATATAATTTTGGTCTCTTGCAATATAAAATCTCATTCAAAAACATTTAAAATTATTAATTTTTGTAGTTTCATAATAAAAAACTCACCTCGCTCTCCCGGAAATTAATGAGTATGTCCCGCTGGTATTGGACAACTTCGAAGAACCGCTCGCGATCATTACGTGGCGGCAGCTCCTTGATTATCTCGCCTGCCTTGGCCACCGCATCAATGCCGCTTACCTCCGCAAGCGAACGATCCACCGACATGGGCGACTGGATGTCCGTGACGGACATGGGCGTGGCGTCCAGATCGCAGACGGTGAATTGCACATCGCTGGGTTAAAACAAATGAATATCAGGGAAACTTCAGAAAGAAGCCTGGTTAAGTTCTTACCACTTTTCGGCGGCATGCTGCTGGTTTTCTTTATCGGCCACAGAGGCCAAGGGTTTGCCCGGTGGGGCCACTTGGGTGTCAAAGTTGTCCTCGTAAACGGAGAAGGTCTTGAACTGCTCCACCACGGGCACCACATTCGATTTCTTTGCCGCATAGTTAACATTTTCATCCACATTGTTAACCTTTACCTCGCGGAAGACCTGCTAAAGAAAGCATATAAATATGCATGAGTAAGGGTTAACAATTACAGCAACTGTAGCCTGCTGTCATTGCGCACTCTCTCTTCCTATCTCTTTCTTCCCCTTTGGAATAATCCTGTTACGGGCGCTACTTCTGTTGTTGTTGATATTTAGTTGCGCGCCTTTCCTTGGCTTCCCATGGAATGGGTGAACGTGCGCGAGTGTGTGTGTGTGTCGTGTAATTGCATTTGCTATTGCTGTCCTCTTTGCTCCACTGCTTTGTTCTTAGAAAAAGGCGCGCAGTCCTGTGCTGTAGCTGTGCCATTTTCTAGGTTAACTTATAGGTTATGCGCGAATAATTAGCAAAGGTTATCTGCGTAGTGCACCCAAAAATATAAATAATAAAAAATAAAACCTAAAAGGAGAGGGAGGACAGAAAACCACCACTACTAGTCTCGCACTCACACACACACACGCACACAAACGCAGGCGAGATCCCACCACCATAAAAAAAATCGGCAGCTGCATTAGAATTTCTAGCTGTGCTATGGATTTTTGTGTTTTCCCGGTACTTACAGCTTTTCCGGACGGACGAGGCACATTCCCATTGTGGTTGTTATTGTTGTTGTTGAGCACAGCGAAGTTGGCCCGTGGCGCAAGCGCAATTTTCTCTTTACCAATCACGGCCAGCGGCTGCTTTGCGCCCCTGACTCCGGCCGGAATGGTAACGCCGGGATTCTCCTTGTTGTTGGCGTCCTGGTGGATCTGGAAACTGGCCATCGTGGATACGCTACCTTGGTTTTTTGGTCGCTATTAAAATGGATATTTCACGCTTCTCTTTGTTTCTCTTTCGTCAAGCGTCGCCAAGTGCTCGGCTCCGATGTTGTTGTTTCTGCTTTCTTATGCTCGACGCTCACACCAACACACTGACAGACATATGCTCAACGCACACACTCACAGATATCCGCATAAGCGCAGGCAAATTTTATCATCAAAATTGACGCTTGTTGTACACTCACACACACAGTTGGAAACAGAATTCATTTGACTTTTAATTTCTAGAGCCTTTTGCGTCACGGGAGCGGTGGAATTTATTTTCCTTGTTTGGCTACGCTCACACAGATCGCACTTATACTCTTTTCTGGGCAGCACCGACGACGATGCTCCACTTTTTTGGCTGATCACTTGAATGTTTAAAACAGGAATGAAAAATGAATGTTTAAAACGTTTGAGTTTTTCCCGGTCCAGTCGAGCCAGCGTTGCCTTTTTAGCTTTTTGCCCGCTATATCTAGCTGTTTTCAAAAGCAAATGGCGGGACAAATTGTAAAATAGCGCCTAGCGGGAAATATAGCCTTTTTCAAAACAAAATTTACCTTATTTTAGCTTTTTGAAAACATCTGCTTTACTATGCCACAATTTATTACTTTATTGTATTTTTTCCATTTCAATTATAAAAAAGCTCATTTAACTCATTATTTATAATATAATTAAAACACTAAACTTTGTGTTTACATATATGGACTACGCCGGGAGAATAAGTGCTGCCACAACTACAAAATTCCAGATTCATGCCTAAAAAGATCGGAAGCAACCAAACATACATAAATGCAGCTGAAGATGAAAATGTTATTGACGAATTTTTGAACTTTTCAAATATAACTGACGAATAAGTAAAAATATTGTTTTAAAATTCTAGCCTTAATTTTTAGCTTACATAAAAATTGTCTAGCTGTTTCCAGCGTTTTTTAATCGTTAGGTTAGCTTTTTTATGCCGTGAAGAGTTGGCAACACTGGTCATAACCTGGCAACACCATTAACGATCATCAACACTAAACAGTGTTGCCACTTTTCTGTTCTTCTTTTTCTCTATTTTCAGTGTTGCCAAACAAAAACTAAGCAGTGTTATCTGTGTGACCCCCACCTATTCGGTAACCTCCACCATCAATATATTGCGTAGAATTGTAGAATTGGCACTAGATCGATATTCAAAAGTCAGGCAACGATGGTGGCTCGATAAAATTAAAAAATTATAAGAAAATTAAATTGTTGATTTAAGATTGAAATTATCAGAAGCAATTACCTTGATTCCTACTATTATTAATTTATTGTGCCACAAAAGTTTTATACAAAACATTTTTAAAAACAAGGCTTTAGTACCCGAAATAAATAAGCTCAGGAAATAATTGTATTTTATAATATAAAGAAATAACTTAAAAAAATATTAATTTAATGTTGTGTTTCTTTGGGAATTCTACGTTATAGTTACTTAATTTGGGTCCTGGGATTTCCCTGACAGGGATTTCGAGGGGTCATGCTCTTTAAGCGCCTTTTTTGGGATAAAAACGCCCAGGAAGGACACTCCGTTCCACGGCGCTGCAGATGCTTATCGTGTGCACACAAGACAAAGCGCCGCAGGACTTCTGTCTTGGGCATTGTCCTGGCATCAACAGGGGAGAACAGCGGGTGGCTGCTGGACATCTTGGTTCGTTGACCCAGTTGCAATCAGAGATGGAAAGGTACGAACCTTATTTTTACCTGGGTAGTGAAAGTGTTTAGGAAACTTTCGTAATATTCTTAGTATTATTTGAAGATGGGTTTTGAATTTTTTGTAAAATTTATATTTTAATATTATTTGCATAACTTAAAAGGGTTCTTTTTAAAAATAGACTTTTTCCTCAACATTTTAAAGGTTAATTGCTATAATCGCAAAAGAAATAAAATACCTTGGTAGTAATCTTTTCTTGCATCACTGATTGCAATTTCCTGAGTACCCAACGTGCGTTCAACATGCAATTTGTATGTATGACTTCGAGTCCATTGTCCTTCTACCTGGACCACGGAATGCTGGCCAGGACTGCGGATACGTGAGCCCTTGCATTTCCATTCTTTTTTGCGGATTTTTCCCTTACGCACACATGGATGGATGGGTGACCATAACGCTCATTGTTTACGCATTTCAGTAGTTTTTGCTGATGTCGTAAGCTAGTTTCCGGGGCGGCAGTTGCACGAGATCTCTGCCAGGACAAAGGGAAACTCTAAGACACCTTTTACTTTTCAGCTGTCCAAGAAAATTGATTTTTGCTAAGCTGCACAAATAAATTCTGTAGATAAATATTGAAATTAGTCTTGCAACGAGGGGGGACTTTACTGTAAGGAAATGATTTCTGAAAATGACCTGGAATTTATAGAAAGTTGAAAGGTTTAAAAAGGATGAACTATAAGTATATTTGATTCTTATAGTAATTTTTCTTGTTACTAACTTTAATAAAAATAGCTAAGAAATACTTGAATTAAACTTACTTAGCGCTTTAAGTTCCCTAACAACTGCGTCTCCGGTTACTAAGGATATTCCATGACATTCGTAGACACATCTGGCTACGCTTCAGGGGTCGTGTCACAATTATTCGGGCTGTGAAAGTTTGGCTGCTCAGAGTGAGCTCCAAAACTATTGATTGACATCTCACTTGTTGTGGTGGTCAGGATGGGGCCAGGGGACAGACTGGCGCCAGTTGGCTTTGAGGCTCACTCGGTTAAACAATCGCACAGCCAGTGAAAAAAAAAATAAAAACGAATTAACCGCAGAGGGAAAACTTTCGACTCGGCCAACTGTTTGTGGCCTAGGAGAAGTCAGGACCAGGCCAGAACTGGAAACTGAAACAACGGCCGCCGCAGAAAGTTTTAATCGCTGGAAAGACCAGATCTTCTGGGGGATTCAATCCAGCCTCCGCAGTGTGGACCATCTAATGGGGATTAAAGTGTTTCTGTTTATCAAGTAAACCCAAGTTAACCCGTTTAAACACGGTTCATTTCAGTGAGTTGGCAGTTGGGTAAAGAAAATAATATTTTAATATATAGATTAAATTGGAGTTTGCTTTATTTATTTTCAATTAATATTTGTTGTAGTAATTAAAGTTGGTTAGGAAAGGCGGTTTCTTTTTTATGGATTTTCAGAAGAGTTCACTCTTAACTGGCTGTCAAGTTAAGTTTAACTGAATGTTAACATAATAAATAATTAAACTCTAAGGTCTTTAACTTGGCGGTAAGAAGCAACACATCCCATCTCTATAAAATATTTTTTTGAGCCGTTAAAAATGTAGGTCTTAAGGATATAAGGGCACACCTCAATTGAGGTCCAATTCGAAGCTGTGAAACTGTGCCACGCAAGTTAAAATAATTACTTATTAATGTGAGTAATAGCGCCGAACCGTGGGGAACATAACGAACAGGCTGTGGCTCGTTTGTCGATCTCAGTTCGAAATAATCGTGATTAATGGCCGTGATTGCCGGCAGGTGACAGCAGTTCGCGAGCCTGGGGTCCTTGAAGAGGAAGGTGGTTGGGTGGTCCATTGCAGGGCAACAAAAAATGACTTAAAAGTCTATTAAACATTTCTCAAGGACACATTGGCCCTGGCCCTCGTTGCCAACATTTTTCACAATTCACGCAATTCCGGGGCAGCGCGCAGTAAAAATTTATGCTCAATTAATCTCGGAAAGCAGAGCCGGGGGAAAGGAGAGCCAATCGATAGCCTCTATTCCCCCCGGTCAATGATAATGAATGTGGGACCAGTGGAGCTTATTTGACGAAAATCTGTGCAAAATTAAAGGATATTGATGTGAGGTAATTATAGGAGTTTTATTTTAATGATAATGTTATTGGGTTTCGGAAGGAAATATTTATGGAGCTGACTTAGGGTGTATTTTATAAATATTTTAAAAATATTAGAAGACAGATAAACTATAGAATTTAATAATTGGGGGTTTTGTTACTTAAAAAGTGTTAAAATTAAGAAAGATAGGTACTATATTAGCTTCGAAATAGTATATTTCCATCACTGCATACCTCTTAAACCTTCCTAATGCATTTTCTTTGAGTGCATTCAGCTGAATACGCTTGCATTTAACAGGTTAATCCAGCAATGACATCTAGTGGGTAGCTTTGCTCCCTTAAGCAAGGATAATTGCAGCTGTGAAGTGATTTACTTAACGTATTAATTTCCGTTACCACTGTTCGGGAGACTGCATTCGCGGATTATTGAACTGTCAGGGTGAGAATTTGTGCATTAAGCTGCATGTCCAGCTCCTGCTTCTCCTGCAGAATAATAAAGAAAGCGCTGGAAAAGCGCAGGAGCAACAAAAAAGGACTTCATTTAATTGGATTTTTTTTGTTTTTTTTTTCTTCGTACTGCTGCCAAGAAGCGGTCCTGTTGCAGAGTGGATTCTGCTGCTCAAAAGAAAATATTTGGCAGCGAAAAGTCCATGGAGAGGCGAAAATGTCCTTTCGAGTCCTTCGACAGGCGGCACAGGACAAAAGCCCAGCCCGAAGCGCATTTTTCGCTCTTCTCCCTCCTTGAATGTCTTAGTTCTGGTGAATTTCTAGGAATTTCTTAAAGCAAAACACTCAAAATTTTATGAAACTTGGAGATTTTTCTAAGCAAAAAAAATTATTTTCTTAGATAAAAGTCTTAGCTGCAAGATAAAAATATAAGATAAGAAAAAAATATAGAATGGAGGTTTTTTAAAATTTTTTAGCGATTAAACAGGGAATTATAGGAGATATACAAATATAAATAAGTTTTGTAAGAAAAGGAGCGTTTATTTATGTAAATAAATATTCAAAACTAGATTTAAATAATATCTAAGGTTGCCTATTCTAAAATTATTTAAGATACAAGTACCAGCGAATGAGTTAAAAGTTATTTAAAATTTATTGTTAACCCTCAAGATACTTAAATACATATTTCCCCGTTGTGACTCACTAAACAAAGGCCTGACCCTTGAAGAGACCTATTTTCTGGGGGCCAAAATCCCTTCGAGTGGAGTTCGGGAACTGCTTCAGCGAAATGAAAAACCCAAAGTTTCGCTGAACTTTTTGGGGAGCAGCGACAACACAGAGAAAGGGTGAAATTGTTACGAGTGGATGGCAGGCAAATAATAATAATAATAATAATAATATAGCAATAGCAATAACCGAAATAAAGGAGGTCTGAGGCAAAAAAAAAGTTGCTTTGCCCCTTTTTTTGCGGGCTTCTGGCTCTTGAAATTGTCGCCGAGATTATTGTTGTTATTTCTGCTGTTTCTGTAGCATTCAGTTTGATAATTTGTTCAGAACTTCGAGTTGCCACTTTGTTGGTCAGAGGGAATTTCGGGGGTGTTTGTGTCGGAGTGTAGGGAAGGGATTCCCCTTTTACAGTTTCTGTTTTGCTGATTTTAGCCAGGCTCCAGTTCGTTCTGTTTCTGGGGCAAACAAAATGTTGATGGCTTTTTTATCGACTCACCTGCAGCAGGTGTATTTCTTCATCTGGCTACCATTCGGAGCCACTCGAGTTGCCTTTTCCTCTTATCCTTCTTGTCCTGGAATCGCCATGCTGGCGCTCGTGTTTGTGTCCTTGCGTGTTTTAGCCATTTCTCCACTTGAGTCCTGAACAATGTTCAAAAGTTCTTAAACCGATGATGAACTGAACACCTGGACAAGGAGTGCACGTGAGCGAAAGAGCTAAAGTTGCTACTGACTGTATAACCCAACCGTGTTTTGGCTCAATTCATTTGATCGGTGTTGCAACTTTGTTGAGCATTTTAATAGAAGCTAGATTAATGCTCAATTGATTTCTGCTTTACTCTAACTTGTTTAAGTTTTCACTGGAAAAGGTATTTAGATAAAGTGTTTAGATTTGATGCCGAAGAAATCAGTACAGAATTCAGGAGGACCTGAAATATTTGCATTCTTTTTATACATTTTTAACATTTTTTAGGTGTCTAAATCGACTCGTCTGTTGATGCTGGGTTCGGAAATGACTCCGAATCTGCATTGCAGATTTGCCTAAATTTATAATAATTAATAATTAGTGAATGATTTCGTCAAAAAATAAATCTTAAGAAGAAAGTAGTATAAAATTCTCTGGAAAATTCCCTTGTGAAATATCTTTTGGGAAATAAATATAAAACAACAGTAAATGCATAAAAATATAACTTCTGTTAAAAAATAGCAGGCAAAAAAAACCCTGAACTTTAATTTTGTTACAATCAACCAAATAAAAGTTTCCTGCTTGCTCCAAAAGCATTAATTTAATTGTGTGTAATCTGAACAATAGTGTGAGTAAATGTTAGTAATTCCGATTTAAACTCAGGCAAACTAACAGGACTATTGTCCTGTCCTGCGTCCTAACAGCCTTGTGGAAGCCGTTCTAACAGCATAAGAGAAGCTAACATAACAGTGAGCTTTCACACCCACCCACTGACTGTTAATAGGAGCGCCGCCTGAAAAACTCAAAAACCACAACAAATCGCATCAAAGTGCGAGAATGCTTTATCGCCAAATGATATCCGGGGTCCGTCGTCCTCCCGCCGTTCATCATAAACAATGCGTATACGCAGTGGTGTACCTCCCAGCTGCCGTGTTGCTTATAAATTTATGACATCATTTGCAAATCGTCATGTTCTGTTATCGGGCGCTAAAAATAACGCCCACAGATTTATATTTGCGCTGGGATTTGCGGCGATGTCTTCAATCTCCTGCGCAAATAAGCCAAGACGATGCGAAACCCCTAATAAACAAACAAATGGGCTAAAAGGCGTCAAGCGTTGAGTAAACGAATGCCACTAACGCTGATTTGTTGTTGCTGTTCGAGCCCTTAACTTTTAATCAAGGATGCGAGCATCCTTTACCCCCACCCATCGACACTCCTTGGAGTACGTGTGTTTGTCTAGTCGTCTTTTCAATTCGCATTGCGAAATACGAGGGAAATCGAATGAAAAGTTTTACTGCTTCTCCGCCATGTTATTTAACAAGTTGATGCATTCGAAACTTAAACTCCTAAACGAGTTGGTAAGTTATATCAGGTAAGAACTATTGCTGGGGTATCGAATTCTGTCTTTCTTGATTGTTGGAAATTCACTTTTTGACTGTAATTACTACAATTTGCATTGTCTAACTAGAGAAGTTTCTTTGGAGGCTTTTTCTTATACAAGAATTGAGCGAATAACAATTAAGTATCATTAAAATTAAGGTATTGGTTTGAAAATAAAAGAATTTAGCAAAGGAAGGTATCTAAATAATATTAAAATATAGCAGAAATCATTTACAATTCATATTAAATCAAAACTCACTATTTTTAGCGTTTAAAAGGTTAATTATTTAATTAAAATAATCAGGAAATACAACTTGTGCTCTAATATTTACACAAAATACAAACTAGACTAGATAAATATTTGGGAAACATTTTTCAAATATTTTTAAAGCATTTTAAGAGCTGACCTTAGCTCTGTCTCAAGGTTCGTTGCGACAAATGATGGAAATGCGACGTGTCTTTGGAACTGGCGTGCCCTGAAACTGTGAATGCTCCTTGGCCAGTATCTCGTGCGTAAAATTGTAGCGAGCCGTGTGGCTCATTATGTACAGGGAGCGTCGAGGGAGCAGGAGATCGGCGTAGAACTTGTTTTCCAGTGACGCCTCCTTTGGCTGGTGGCGATATGCAGCATCAGTATCTGCATCCTTGGAGTCCGTTTCCTTTGCATCCGTCGTTGATTGCTGGTACCGCTGGGCATCCGTGCGTACGAGTCGCATGACACTGTCGCTCAGCAGGCTGATGCCAGAGATTGTGGTGCCGCAGTACTAACGAAGCATTTAAAAAATATGTAAATTTAGGGCTATATACCCTATAAACTTCCTCTCACCCTGGTACTATCCACATGGGGCTTGATTACCCCATCGGCTGCCAGATCAAGGATGTGTACATACGGCATAATGGCGCCATCAAAGGCCACCTGACGCACGCGTTCCAGAACCTCCCGGTTGTGGGGGAACCACTTCTTGCGCTCTGTCTCACGAAAGCCGTGAATGGCCTACAGGATCTTTGGCTTTAATGGATGGTCATTAAAAGTGTAATCTATATCTCTCACATCGTCCCAGTGATCAAATTCGTAGCGAAGGCGGCTCATATAGGGTTCTATTTCCTCATGAAGCTTCTGCTCCTCCGACTCGCTGATAAAGTCTGTGATAATGCGCATGTGCAGGCGGAACTCCTGTTGCTCCTCTTTGGGCCATTTTCCCTTGAATGCGGTCAAATGGTTGTTACCAACTTTGCTGCTTTCCACAGCTACTTTTAAGAGGAAACCATGAATATCAGTTAAATCTTTCATTATTTCAACTTACCCTGACGATGACAGTGTCTTAGAATCTGCCTAAGAGTTGAGCATTTGCTTAGGATTTGCATTTTCTTGAAGATTCCCGTTTAAACTTTATTGTTTTGAAGATTACGTGCAATTGCAAAAAAAAAAGAATAAATAAAACCGGTAATCAGCTGTTTGATAATGGCACGGCGTTGCCACCCCATCGACCTGTCATCAGCCATCACTAAAAGCTGTTATCACCCACTGGCCGTTAAATTTGAAATTACTTAGCAGAATTACTTTTAAATGTCGTAAAATAACGCCTTGAATCTGGACTGCTAACGAAATATTTTCTTTTTCACACGCCCTTCGCCATGGGCATATTTCGCAATTTCATTCTGTTTTTTTTTTTCGCTTTTAAAGGTACGGTAACTGCGTAACTGTGAACCATCCGCCTCGGTTTCTTTTGCTTTTGTTTTAAACTTTTGGCCCGTGTATTGGCACAGTTTTGTTATTGTTTGAAAGTCTGCCTGCTGCAGACAACATGGAAATTGAGTGGAAATTCATGCAGCCTGTACAGGAACGACGGGGGGACTAGTTTCGTGGGGGTCATATTCAATTTCGACAGTTGGTTTTCGTTTGGATGTTGCTTCTGAAGTGAATTCTGATTAATCCGCATATCATATGCATACAGTGGGAACTCCATTTGTTCGATTTAATAAAAGTAATGGGTGTATACCTTGTTGAACAATCTATTTTAGAAAAAATAAAATATTTATAAAATTATTTCTATAGAGAAATGTATTCTAAAACAAAAGAAGGTCCTTGGAGTTCTTTGTAGAAAACAAATAAAGCTTATATCTATCGTATTTAATTTTAAATTTAAGCGTAATGTTAAATTACCTTAAAATGCAAACCAAACAAATTCACAAGCAAATTTTACCTAACAAATAATTTCGAAAACCGCCACCAAGAATGCTGGGCGGGTAAAAACGCCCTTGATGGAACAAACATGGGAAATTTGGCCTGTTCCTGTGGGAATCAATTACACACAATTCCACCTTTTTCCCTCATCAGCGGGAATTCACGAACCAAAAATCCACATTGCCATCAGAGGGCTGTAGAGTGAAATTTATTGGAAACATGAAAACACAACACAACCAACCTGCCACCAGAAATGGCTAGAAATTCGGCAGTTCTGGGAGGAAAAGCTGAATAAAAAACAATAGCAATTTGTAAGGCACACATAAAGAGACCCAAAAATACAAAAAAAAAGAAAGCAAAAATGAGGGACGCCAGCGGAGTGCATAAAAATTGGAGGGGGGCAACACGAGCAACAATTGAGCGGAAAGTTGGTGGGGATTTTTAAGCCATTTGCCGAACCGACCGCAAAGTGATTTAATCAATGCAAATGACGGGCCGCTGTGCCGCATGCGCCGACATAAAGCGTTAATGGAATTTCAGCCGGGGTTCTGCAATAGAATCCATTCCCTGCCATCCGCCGCCGGGCCACAACATACCCAGCATCCCATCATACCATCATGGGGCTATGTTCGGACTGTTTTCCCGTGCGTTGGTGTGTAAATGATAAATGAGGGACACTGTCGGAGCCCGCGTGCAACTGTTCCGGCCGGAACCACCGGCAACACCAGCCACTCCACCACCAACCCAAACAGTGCCAACGCCGACGCCGAAGCCACCGACACCACCAACACCACATCGGACCATTAGGTGCCATTGTCCTTTTTGTTCGTCCTTTTTTATTTTTTTTTGTGCTTCGAAAAGTGCCTCCTTAACCGTGGCGTTGCCCAGGACAACGGCGAGTATTGTTCTCTGTCCTGGGCCCATCTATTGTTGCCACGCCCATCCTTTGAAGTCGCAAGATGAATATTGCCCGGCATCCAGAAGCCATCAGTTATACGGACTCGCCCCGCGAAGTACGCGGAGTGCGTCGTTTACGACTTTTATTATTAGCTGCACGATATTATTTAAGTCGACTCCCTGAAACTTCACCGAAAAACAAACAATAAAAATAAATTATTTACCAGGTATTGCCATTGTTCCTTCGGTGATTTGCAGTCTTACATAAAATGTTGCCTAAATAAAAATTACTTGGAAAAGGTAAGTTATAGTTTTCAATACGAAAATAATGTGGTCTTCACTTGATACTTGATTTATTTATTTAATTATTAAAGAAAGTATTTCAAGAATATGCTGAAGTAAGTCGAGGAAACCCAGCCTTGTAGTTAAATCTCGTTTTGCTGAAAGCGAACTTCAGATTTGGCCAAGGCAGAGCTTATGATGAGATTTCAGTTGCATCTGTTTTTGGCCTTTCTGCCGGCCAGGATTTGCTGCGTATTCTGGTTGCTTTGGCAACGGCAAAGCCGTTTGAGGATTATAGAGCTCCTCCGGCAGACCCTTTTTGCGGTCAAAAGTTTTCTTGCCGGGCCAAAGAGCTTTAAAGTTGCCCAAGGATATTGCGAAAACACAACGAAAACATGAGTTGATGTTAGCCAAGGAGTGTGCAGCATCCCAGATCTAAGAGAACTTACTGCGCAAATGCATTAATGCCTCAGTTTACACTTGTGCCCATTAAGGGAAATTGGAATTTACTACAATATTGTAACAATGCAGCATAAGTACTACGAGTCCTGCAGCATGTAAATCATTCAATAATGTCCGTTTACTTTTACGACCACTGAATTTATTTGCGAGGACGCTTAATTGAAATGGACGCAGTTTCGCATACATTTGGCACGTATGTGCTGATCAATATGTGAATAATTAAATAGTAATTATTTTATTTACGCACATGGTTGCACAGAGAGCTCTTAGCCACAGCCGATACTATCAATCATATTTACGGCCATAGCACACAACAGTGAGCCTGAATTGACAGCTGGGCAGGCTCTGGTCGTAAATTGGGGTTTTCCATTAATTACCGGCACGGCACCTTGTTGTTCAAAGTGCTAAATAGTAACTATGAGAAACTGTTAAATAATTCTATTAAACCTACTCAGAGTAAGCAGTAAATTTAAATTCCGATAAATAACGACTGATCGATAAGTGTATATCGAACTCGTAGAGCTGCCATCACGCTCTTGGTATTTTTCAGGAACTATAAAGCCACATGTGTGGGCACACTGTACGGCGAAGCGGCAATTTGTGGCGTCAAAACAAAAAAAAATTATAAATTAAATGATATTTCACAACTCGCACGCAATTAAACGCCATGGAAACTATTAACTTTAATGAATTTTCGTCCAAGGAGCGCTATGAGATCATCAAGGCGTTTCTCGTTAAGATGCAAGGCGCCAGCTCCATGCCGAGCAAGGATTTGCATGTGCAAAAATTCTTCGAGCATTATTTGCGAAAATTCTACAAAGTGCCAGAAAAATTGGTCAATGACATTGCCTACTGTCAGCGTGCCATGAAGTCGCATCTTGCAACTCATCAGGTATGGTTTACTCAGCATATTATATGGAACCTTAGAATATTGATTACAAATTTAAACTTGCAGACAATTGTTGATGTTTTCGGCAAACAGGAGGATGCAGTAAGTACCCCTTAAATTTCCATATTCCTTTTACTAAAACCCATTGACTTGAAGGATCCCGTGACCAAGAACAACTATCTGCACGAACTGGAGGATATTCTGTACGAAATAAATGCAGAAAGCCAGTATCTATTGCTACGTCTCCAGGACGACATCGATCGCTTCTGCTTGGCCTTCACCGAGCAAGACGTGAAGCCTGATGAACTGGTGATCCAGGACATTGTCAGTCAATCCCTAGTGCCGCTTATCGTTGGACCGGAGCGGTCCATCAAACCGTATTTCGTTATGGAACGACCCACCGAGGATCAGTTGCTTCGGAAGTATTTCATCATAGAGACACCCGAGGAACAGGCTCCACCGCCCGTCAAAGCTACACCGGCGCCTCCGGAACCCTCACAACCGCTGACGTCGGCCGCCACCTCCAATGTGGTTAAGGAGAGCCGTCTTAATCTGCAGGCAGCTCTCAAAAGAGCTCGCTCGCAGTGTAAGCCAGCTGAGAAGACACCGGAAAATGACGAGCCCAAAGGCAACAAGGAGGTATTTTTGAAAGCCGTGGGACTCTGCACGCACAAAGAGCACCAGCAGCTAAAGTTATCGATGACCCAGCTCCAGAAGCGAAAGCCGAAGCCAACCGAGAAAGCCAAATGAGTTAAGCAACGCACGCAGGGAGACGCTAAGACCAAGTATGTATTATATGGTTGGAGAATTGAAGAATTATCTGTGTTCTTACGATACATTAAAGATAAATTAATATTAAATATATGATATTTTAAGATTGGGCAGAAATATATTATAAAATCATGTGATAAACATTTATATTGCTCAAATGAATTGTTTATTTTTATTTGTGTTGCAAAACTGAAACAAATTTTCAATTTAAGGTAGAATAAGTTAGCAAATTGAATTGCTTTGGACAAAATACAATAATATTTTCTAACTGGTTATGTTTTTAATGTTCCTCCTACGTGGAATTGTGCAAAGAACTGTGAATAAATACAAAATTAAGTTGGAAACAATTATTTTACATTGAACCGAAGAAAACTGTAGTTTATTGAAATATTTTTCCAGTGTAAATACAACAGATATAGTATCTAACAGATACATTAATGTATTATACATAGTATTTTCAACAGAGAGAGATATTTTTGCAGTTGGTGGGTTCAATGCGAAGCGTGCGTCCAAGGTATATATCCCCAGACAGTTTACTTCACTTGCCAGCCCTGGGAGGCTGAAAGTTTGCTGCACATTTCATTGGCTGTTTGGAGGACTTGCCCACAGCACACTTCTCTTCCGAGCCAGATAGTTGGATGGCCAGTACCTGTTCGGTCAGCTTGTCAAAGTGATCATCACTCTTGCTGTTTGCCTTAGCGGGGCCAGATTTTTTTAAAAACGTGCTCCATTTCTTGAACTTTTCCAGGTCAAAGTCCTTGCCGTGCAGGTTGTACATTTTTATGGTCTTCTTGACAAGGGAGGCCTGCATCTTAAGATCGGCCACCGTCTTGACAATAGCCACCAGGGCGATGTGGCAGCGACTGTGCTCCAGATAGTAGCCATCGGTTTGGCAGCTGCTGATTATGGCCACCACCACATCGGCCAGGGGTTCCCCCACAGCCTCGGCCAGCTTGGGTATCTCGAATTTCGAGAATACTGCCCCGGCCAGGGGGGTGAGCACCACTTCGCCACGCTTCACCTGATGAGGCACCAACTGACAGTACTTGGCCACCGCCAGCAGGCTGGCCTGCTTGAAGGACAGCACCAGGAAGCCACGCATCACAAAGGGTTGATTCTGCGGCGGATCACGGACCCAATGCGTCTGAATCTTTACCTCACTACGGATTAGGGTTCCTTTTGAATTTTTTACCGCCAGCTGCATAGACCAGGACTCGTCCTTTTTCTTGGCCTTGGCTGCTGCGGCCTCCTTACTGAATGCGAAGATGACATTCTCGGCAAAGCGACGACTGGTAGTGGGTTGGTCGTAACAGGGCTCCTCCTTGAAATCGGGACAAGTTTCGCAGAATGTCTGCTTTAGTTTCTCAAAATCAAAGACGAATTTCGACTTCGAAGTGTCAGCCATAGCGCTGTAATAATAATATTTTGAATAGTTTTCTATTTAAAATCGAATTATATTTTCTTTTTTGAAATGCATTAAAGTGGGACGAACATTTGCATTATAGAAATATCCAATTTCTGGTGAAATATGATTCAATATTCAAGAAATGTATTTTATGTACTTGACTTCAGCTAGAAGTCACGTATAGTATTGTAAAAAAGTAGAAAAAAAATGCATGACTAGTAAAAGAAACAATGTGAAACTCTCAAGTCATGTAAAGAATCTGAGGTTCATATTCTTCCTCAAGATAATGCCTTTATAAAGCGGAATACTATTGTAAACCAAACAAAATTGCTGATGTTGCTTCTTTGGTGATCGGTCTTTTATATGCATATCTGTATGTTTTGTAAGTATACTCATAACGAGGAAAATCAATCTGCGGTTTGTTTGAGTTGTTTACTTTTTATTTTCCCTTTCATGCCGAAGCTTATCAGCGTCTTAATGGTTTGCATACAAACACAACACACACTTTGACACTCAGTATATATATTTTGCTTTTATTTTTGCACATAGTATCTACCGATACTGTTTTATATATCTCAAAAAGCATACATAAATATGCACTAATTATTTATTTACAAAAATTAAAATTTAATTTTTTTTGCGCGCCCAAAAACTTTAGTGAATCTTTAAATTTACATTTTATATTTATTTATTTATTTATCTTACATAGCAGCTGAGACTCAGCGATTATTGACGACTTTATATAGCTTGCGATCCGCCCAGTTGTCGGTAACTGACTGAAATCCGAACAGAGCGTCGAAGAAAGCCGAAGGCAATCCCCTTAAACCACATTTATATGCCAATTGCAATGCACACACGGATATATCCGATACTTTGGAGTCGGACACGATCTCTTGGGTGCAGGGCTGGGAAAACATATAACGATAATTTCCGTTACTTATGAATTTAAAAATGGATTTAGCATTAGGTTAAAAAACCTTGTCAGAGTCGTAAACTTTATATTTTAATTACCATATGGATTTTTATATATTTAAGCTTTAGATTTGCAATTGTTATTTGAACCTAACCGAACCAAACTCAAAACTTATGATACTTGAACTTACCTCTGATTTTAAAAATATACTAAGCATTCGATTTTTTATTGTGAGTCTCGTATACTTTATATTTTACTAACCAGATAGATCTTAATATATTTAAGCTGTAGAATTGCAATTGCTATTAGAACATAACCAAATTTAACTAAAAACTCAAATGATTTTGGTTCAAAAACGTCACATAAGGACCTAGTCAAGAATTCATAAATCCAAAGCTCCTGCTGTTAAATTCTGCTCATGTAACATCCAGATGAAATGGAATAAGCCTGAGATTGTTCCACTTCTGTCTGTAGTCTGTATGAAGGTTGGGTGGTGGTCTCCACTGTTCTCATTTGCATACGTGTTGGTTACTGTGGGTGGTGTCTTCCTTTCTTTCGTTTTTTTTTTTTATTGACTTGCCCGTCTCTGACTTGCGAGCAATTTGCATACGAAATGTATCTGCACTTCCCCGCAGTGCCGTCACTATTCCGGGGTATTGATATGCCGCATCCGAAAATGCACAGCAACAACAACAAAGGGCATGGCACAATAGACTGCTGTGACCAACTGACAAGTGACACTTTTTCAAATTGAATTTCCCCACCGAACTCCGTGGTGAAGTGGAAACCCGATGGGATAGAGCTGAAGTGGCCCTTGCCGGGCTTGTCAGATGAGTTGTCATAAATTCACATAAGCACGGACAACGAGTAGTCTAAATTGAGCTCCAGTTTTCATTTATTTTTTTCTTTTTTCTTTCGGATTGAGTTTAGTCCAATGGAAGGTTGCGCCAACGACATTTTAGCCCCCATTATCCTGGCCGTGATGGTGGCCAACGGTCATCCCTTAACTTTGGACGATATCGCCGATGGGGTGTCGGAAGTGATCTACTCTCAACGCTCCAGTGAGGATTTGCTGGAGACGATTGGCGACGCCAAACGTCCCCAAAAGAGGTCCCCACAGAAGAAGAGTTAACATCGAGGATCCCGAATGCAAATATTAAATATATAAATAGGGGAAACATTAAAAATTGTTCTTAAAATATAAAACTTGAAATGCTTGAGCTATACGGAATCTCTTTAAAATTTGCCTAACCCTTAACCTGTGAATTCATGACGCTAGGAAAGGGATGCTGTGTATATTTTTGTACATTGTAAGGACGTATATATACCATGTACATATATATATGTTTATGGATGTGCTCATACCTTATACCTCCATGGAACACGTGTGGAAAATGTACGGACGAAGCGAAGTTAAAAGTTTTTCAGCGTCGCGAAAAATTGTTTATGTTTCGCCTTAAAAGAAGCAAAAAGGGAAACATTTTTTGAATATGTGAAGATGGCGGATGATGGCAGGCAAACTACGAAAATCGCACCCATGCGGCTCCGGCGGTGCGCCAATGTGGATGTGTGGTTAAGTCGTCGGCGAAGGAGAACACCCACACCCTTTGGGGAGCTGGGGAACTGTCAGCATCTTTGTAAGCGGAACCCCACACGTACGCTCGTTCGCCTAATAATCACGTTCCGTGGAAGCTCATTAAATTCGAAGGTGAAAAACAGCCTTGGCTGTCTGTCGCCAAGTTACTGCATACTTTTTCACATAAATATATCCGCGGGCAGGTAAGTAAAAAGTAAAAGGTGCGAAGCTCAATTACATTGTTGGTTTTTTTTTAACACAGAAAAGGAATTAATTATTAAAGATTTATGTGTTACGAAAGATAGGAAGGTTTTAGGGCAAATTTGGAAGATCTAGGCGAAAGATTCAAATATTAGAAATTTAAAAACTTTTGTTTTTCAGGCAAAAATAAGAAAAGATCCTTGAACTAAATTTTTTTTAATAAAAATATAAGAATTCTTGGTAGTTAAGTTATTATTTAAAAGTACTTTATAACTTCAAGAGAATATTTCTTTGTATTTTTAAGGTACCTAAACAGTAATTAATTCCGTCTGAAAATTGGTTTGCTGGGTTTAAATCTGTAACTTTATTTAATAGTATAAAATCAGAACTGCTATTTAATTTTTAATCGGAATTTCTTTATGAAGTTACATGTAAGTATAAAAAGGTATATATTTGAAAATATGCTTTTATGGTTAGATAAAATAGTTTCTTTCCGTGTACCATTCATTTATCGAAGAAAAAAGCCTTATTTGCGATAGCTTTGTCGATCATTTTCTATCAGAGCGTCGAATTCAACTCGCTGTCCAGCAGTTAAAGCCTGACTTCAAGGGGAGCAATACGTTTCGGTTAAGAAAACACAAAGCAGTTCCGAATTTGTTTACATTTTCCGACAAAAGTGTATGTGTGAGTGCTTAAATCTTTATCTCAGATTATACAACTCAGCATTTTTTACGTAAACATGATAAATATGTGTATATATGAGACTTTGTGAAAAATTCATTCGTCTTATAAAAATTCCTTTAAAAATTAGAAACTGGATTTAAAAACTTAAGTTACAGTGCATGGTATTATGGTAATATCTAAAATATATTTTAAAATTTTATAATTTTAGCTAATTTTAGCTAATTAAAGTATCAATTAGTTTGTGTGAGAAAGCTTGAACGTTTAATTTTAAGAAGCCATTTAAAAATAACACACCAACAATATATAATTTAATTAATCACACCAAAAATTATATCTTCCTTAAAACAAATTAAGTACCTCCTAGAAAAAACTTAAAAAATTAAATAACAAATAATTAAAGCTTTCGGCCTCTCAGTAAAACACGAGCCATAATTTTGTATGGATTTTGCTTTTGCTATATTTGCTCTATTTGCTTTTGCTGTTTACATTATGTATTTAATTACCCTTTTCTATTATACAATATTTTCCAGAAAATCATGGCCAGCGGATCCCGAGGGCGTGTCAACGAATTCGACTTCAACAAGCTTTGCCAGACTTTTGCCGAGATCTGCCCCGACTTTCGCCGTGGCCGGGAGTGTGAGGTTCTGGAAAGCCTGGACTTTGCCAATCGAGTGTTATTCGAACTGGGTCCCAAGATGCGCCAGCTGAAGCAGAGCGGACGGGATCAGATGTGGCGCCTGGTTTTTAATGGCGGCGGCAGTGTCTATGTATACACGTACACCTTCCAGAAGCCGATTACCGGCCAGCCCCGCCTCGGTGGCGGAAAGCTTTACCTAACGCTAAAGCAGGCCGGCTTGCTGGCAGCCAGCAGATTTTGCTCCCTTATGCCGCTTCATCACAATCCACGGGATAAGATTTTGCTGACGCCGCTCGCTAGGGCCGTCTTTGATCCGTCGAATATTTTGAAGATTGCCAGTGCCTTGAGCGTTTTCTTTTGCCGGACCATCGACCCTGGCGACGTGGTCCGGGCTGTGGTCAGCAGCTGTCAGAGCGATGGCTTCCATTTGCAGTACAGCCAGAGTCACATAGCTTTGGTGGCCGTGGGGGTCACAACCCGTGACTCGGTGGGTCGCCAAAAACTGCGCAAGAAGACCCTTAAACAGTACATAAACTGCGGTAAAGCTTTCGACATTAATCAATACAAGATATACAGTCAGTACTCCAAGATGTGCACTCAGATCGCTGCAGAGCATCCGATCCCAGATCCTGATCCGCCAAAGGTGAATAAAGCAGGGCGTAATCACAATGTGAGGGGAGTGCTGAGCTCCATTGCCAAGTCCGCGGATGATCCACTAAGTGGCGAGACCATTGATATGAAATTCAAGGCTCAGAATTCGGAAAAGCAAACCAAAGTGGAGGGCATGGCCACATCAATGGATGTTAAACTGGAAGGCACAAGCATGGAGCTCATGAGACGCAAGCTCTTGACGCAATAGAAGTAGATGATGACCGCCTCTTCTCCGTCTTATAAGAAATACCATTCATATATTCATGCAAGGCAAAGCACTTTTACTAATTTGGAGTTGCTATGGTTTCTGTTTACTAAGAATGAACCTATATTTAATAAATAATGGTTTGTTTTATTTAGAATTTATCAAATCTAAAAAAAATCTGAGGCAGTTACAGACGGACCTCCTTTTATATAACCATTCTATACCATTTAAATATTCCCAGTCTTTTATAAAACCTATATCATATCATAATCAATAAAAATATACAAGAAAATCGTAACATATCCCTCAGAAATCATAGTATTTCAGCCATTCACTTCACCTTTAAGCCAAAATCAAACAAGACATTTTCTCAAGTGTCCACGCGAGTTCCTATATGTATGTTTCCCTCGACCACATAAAATATGTTGAATTTTGTAATTTCCGCCGTGTCCTCGCTGCGCTTTGATGGTGGTGTCAATCAGGCATTAATTTCAAGTGCTGAATCATATATGGGTCTCCAAAGGCGATGCCGCCGCAATCCTTAGACCGTAAAATTTTACGGCCAGCCTCATTTTTATCATCGAACCGGGCGGAAGAAGGAGGGTCGACCTACGTCGCGTCGGTGCCAAAATAAAGGCGGGTAAGTGCACAAAAAGGGCCAATGCGGAAGATGAGTTCGCAGTTCATAAAACGGCAGACGGGCTGCTACTGCTCCTGCTGTTGCTGCTGCGACAACAAAGCAAATTGGTGGACAGCCAGGACATGGGACCTCCGCTCCGGCGCAGGATGTCCGCATGAGCGAGTGCTGGTGAGACCGCACACTCGCTGCTGCGGGCGTTCCTTTTTACGGTCATCGGGTCACTAGTAAAAATAATCTTATGACCGCTTATCTGCCCCCTCAAAGTACTCTCTTTCTCTCTCTCGGCCTGCCATCTGCAGTGCTGCCTTTGAGGACTCGCGGGGCTTCCGGAGCTATGAAGGACCCTTCCATGGCACTTGAATGGTGGCAGTCACGGCTTTTATTTATCCTCAGCGTGCATTCTATCGTCAAGATGGAATAAAAATTAGTTATTGAATTAGATTGCCCATAAATGAGAGCTTAAACTTTGTTTTCTGCAAAATTAATTATGAAAGGAGAGATAGAAAAGGGAGCTTGGATTAAAAATATTATATTTAAGAAATTTAATAAAGGTTGCTATCATTTATAATTGTAGTATTTTCACTTAATGTGTGACTTGAAAATGTTTAGTATTATGGTAAGAAAATTGTATTGTATAATTGTAAATAATATTAAGCTCTAATATTACTTAATTTTTGTCTTATTGAAATAGAGATTTTTTTCATTAGCCTATTGATTTAATTAAAAATTAAACCAACAGAATTCTAGATATTTCATTTATTTATATACTTAATATTCATATATTTAAAGGGAAATAGTGGGAAGCCGAAGCTCTTTTCCCAAAAAATATCACGTATACGTATGTACATACATATTATTGCCTCTAAGCTCCAATTAAACTTTTAATAAATAACAGCAACAATAAATATATAATTCATGTACGAAATTGTATTTATATTCAGCTTAGACCTGATTTATTTCATCAATATCACAATTTGTATTTATTTTTTGATTTAATCTGCAAAGGCTTTCAATAAGTGTTTAAATAAAATGTGCTACAATCAGGAAACAAATATCTTTAACTTTCGCAATCTGTTATGCCACCTTTGACCACACCCTGAATGCCATTTCTATGCAGCCACATTACCTGTCTATATTTGGGCACAATGCAAACTACCTTCATTTTCCCATCAAATGTTTCACATGGCGTACATATGTGCTCATAAAGGATGGATGTGCGGTGGAAGCGAGTCCTGGTTGCCGCCCCAAGAACATACATAAAGCCTTTGAAAATACGTAGCAAGTTTGCAATGTACATATGTACACATGCGATTGGGTTTGTTACGAGTATTAGGCCACTCTGAAGGTGAATGGGTCCCGTGGGCGTATTTTGGAATCTCAACGAGGCTCGCGGATGTGCTGACAAGACCTTGGGCGTGTTTGCGATGCGATACGACTTTGCCAAATTTTAATTGATTCCTTGTACTTTGTGCCACACACTTTGTCTATCCGATAATGAAGCTGAATATACACACCAAGCGAACTTTCCTGTGGGGTAGAGGTATACCATACAAATTCTGAGCCGATATTTATTGCTCAAAAGACCATTAAGCCTGTGCCATAGTCATTTGGATAATTGAGTCATCAATTCGCTTGAATAAATCTTTTCTACGACATTTTACTGCAACATGAAGAGGTGAATTGATTAAAAACATACATTTATTTGAATGCAAGAGGAGTGCTCGCCTGAACAGCAGCCTTAAGTGGATGAAAACTGGACTTAAATCTGGGATACCTGCCATATTTACCATGGATTTTCTCCGGCTGCCTCTGAAATTTCTTATTGATTTGCCTTCGATACACACTTGACCCACTCTCGTCGGGGGCGACGGGACGGGATCTCCGTCTTACCCATTTAATTTTATTTAGTTTTTTTCGGCGTGCTGCCAGTGTTTTCTTTTTATTTTTTAAAAGGCAGCAATCGGCGAAGGTCCACATAAGTAACTACGTACATAACATAGCCCCCATTTATATGGTACACATATTGGTTACATTTATCTATATGGGCTTGTACTTTTATTGGCGTATCTGCATCTGTGTATCTTTGCCATTTGAATGGCTTTTTCTGCTTTGTGTATCACTGATTTCAGCATTCGATTTCAGCTGTCTCGCCGTTTGCAATAAAAATGCTGATTGAATGGAATGCTGCGAAAGAATTTTATTGGCTAATCTGAATCCACGAAATGAATTCAAAATGAAAACAAACAATTTAAGCAGGTTTGGGAAATGGTATTTATATAATGTTGCACAATAAATTCATTTTTAAACTAATTAAACTCAACTTTAACTTGTTTCAATCTTTGTCATTAATTTAAACTTATTTAAACATATTTTTGTGTATTTGTATAACACTTTCTCCTCAAAGAGTGTTCTTTCTGTCTACAAAATATCTATTTAAATTTAAATAATGCATCCACTGATAATGCCTGCTTTTCCCCAAGTGTAAATCCTCTCGAAACAGTGCAAGCCTCACTTGTGGAAAATGCCGGTTCAGGCTCGTAAATCGCCCAAAAAACACGCTCCATGCATAACCAGACCAAGAGTTTCCGCCTCTATTCGGGGCCAAACACGAAAATCAATCGAAATGTAATTGAATTGCAAGCACTTGAGAGCGAAAACCGCCGAGGAAACGCATGCATATTTTACGTGAGCGATTTGTCGAGGCGCTGAGAAGGACCCAAGGAGGAGCCATCGCGAACTAAGCGAAAAACGAAAGCCACAAAGTCGGGGCAGAGTATGGAAATCCTTTTACCCAAATTGCCCGCAAAATATGCAAAAGCGAAAAACAAATAGCGCCTGTGGAGCATCGGGTTCCTCCGCTCTGCTCTCTGCTTTAAAGAATATTCGCCGGCAGAGTCCCACGGTGCGTATGAGTAACGTCGGCGGCACGTACTCAACGTATTCGTCATATACGCCGACAGGACAGAGTCTCGGGCAATTGGCAAAAAATCGAATCGAAAATGTTCCTTTTTTTTCCGGACACCAAGGACCCCAAAGGCGACATCGACTACTTGCCAAAGAAGGAAGCGGAAATGTAAGCGATGGCAGAAAACGAGAACGGATGGGGAGCGGCGAAAACATTGGCGTGGCCATGCATGAACGCCGGGCGACTGGAGGCCCTACGGCCGTACACAGGCTGCCCAAGTGTGCGTGTGAATGTGTGAGCGATTCCGCCGGATGCGCTGCGAGTGCACGAACGCGTCCACGAGAAGATGAGCAAATTAACCGACCTCACGCGGATGAGTTTTTGAATTTGCGCCGCCCTGCCTTCTGTGTCTGCACCCATTCCTGTCTCTGTTTCTGTGGGAAATCATTGATGTTCGCCTAATTGAAAATTCAAAGCATTTGCTCCATATAAAAAAAAGAGAATTCATTTCTCGCTCTGTGGGAGTCGTCGTTCTTTTAATTCTGAAAATATATTGACTTTGTATTCGAACTTGAAAATTGGGTCTATGCTAATAGCTTTTCCCTTTTACTGGAAAACAATTTTAAGGCTTATACTAGCGGACTTAGGACTTAAGGAATACTTCAAAGGATGTGGGGGAACAAAGCTGAAAATTATGTGTTGAAAATATGTAAAAAATATATTATAAATATTTTATATCTGAAGATTATGTACATTCACAGTAAACGTATAAATTTCTTCATGAAATACTATTTACTACACGCTTTAATCAAAGACCTATAACAAACCTAGTCAAATAGGTAACAACTCTCCAAATTTAGTGTTTTTCAAACAGCTTTTTAATATATTTTTATCTAAATTTTGTTGTAGTAACCTTTATCAAAAGCGTGGCAGTGAATTAGCTGCAAACATCGTTGAATTCCCTGTATATGGCGGGGCTTCTGTGCGCTACATAAACATTTCAACTTTACTTCGCACACGGAGAGTGGGCTTTGGGTAGCTTCCAACTTCGCGACGTGTCTCTGGGAGTTTGCGTTGTGTATGCCAGAAGCTGGTAATTCATTTTTAATATTTTCCTTATGAATATTTGCATGAGCTTGTCTCCCACCTTCAAGCTCCATCCTTTCGCTCCCATGTGGGTGTTGTTTTCCCTCTCAACTTGAATCCGCCATTATGTTGTTCATAAATGTGCACACCTGAGTGGCAGAGGAGTCCTCCAGAGCAGCTTCCTTCCACATCCATTTTAGTTTCGCCATAGATTGTCATATTTCAGGATGTAACGACCAGGCAGATGGACAAGTTGACAGCTAGACAGTTTGCTAAGAGTACACAAAAGGAAAAAATAATAATTAAAATGGGTTAAAGGAATGGCATTCTTTTAAATCAAGTAATCAGAAATTATACTAACCTTGAAATATTATTTTAAGTATAACTTATAATATTAATTTAAGAATATTATTATTGAATAACAATATTTGCCATTTTGCTCGGTGTACATGCACCATTGCTTACATGTGTCGATAATAGGCGGCTCCTGTCGCATCTTGGCAACGCTTCCTTCGACTGGAAGCCGGAGTTTCCTTGGCGAATGCACTTTGCAATAGAAAAACAACAAAAGTTTCCCCTACTTTAAGCCCTTGTTAAATAGAAAGTGTGTTGAGTGCCGAGCTTTAAAGACCTCTCTCTTTTTCTCTCTCTTGTTCGTAGCCAAATTACCACGTCAACTACAGCCAGACTAGGCCTGTTCGAGTGGGTAAATTACCCGGACTGATGGTGGCATGTGTCCCCCAGTTTTGATTGCTCCAACATGTCCATCATCACAATCAAAGCGACCAACCAATGGCGCAGAAATGATGTGGAAGCTGTGGTGCGTGAGTTGGGTTTAAAGCTTGTCCTTGGTATGCTTTAAAGGCATATTAGCTTATGTGTCTTTTTCGTTCTTTAATTGTAATTAATTAGTCCCATACAAAACATATTCAAGTTCCAGAGAAGATTTGTATTTTATTCTCCCCCAAGGTGTTTGCCAAATTCAATCCGAAAACGCTTTTAGCTAGTTGTTGCCCTGCTCACCTGACAATTGCAGCAGCCACTCGTAAATAACCCAATTCACAGACATTGGAACACAGACAAAAGTCAAATTTATGGCACCACAGCATTAACTACACTCCGGGGACGCACCAGCGCTTAATTACGAGCATGTTGTGTGCTGGGCCAACTCTTACAAGCGCCAACTCATGGTCCGGCCAAATGAGCGTGCCAAATTGGCCTGCAGCAAAAGTAAATCAATTTCAAGTTTGTAAGCACACGCACAACCCCAACGCTGGACACAGGAAGTAAGGTATCCTTGGGCTTAAGTTCGTAAACTATTTGCAGCTCTGCTACATGAACATTTTCTATCCATTTACGTTTACCGATGCGTATATATTTAATGCCTGTGTAGGAACTATGTCATCAAAACCATTTCCCCACACTTCTTTTATAAATAACAGAGAGGGAGAGCATGTGAGAAACCTGGAGGAGTCTTTCCTGCGAAACTAGAAAACTACATTCTTTGAATGTAAAAAAAAAAAAACTTTGAAAAAACCATTAGGTAAACCATCTTTTAGACTTAAAAAATCCTAAGATCTTTTAGAAAATTTAAACTAATTTAAAGTAAAGCCTACTCTACCTAAAAAAGCAACTAAGAAATACTAAAATCATGGCTGAATCTGTAATTCCCATGGTTATGTGCCATCACACATAACTGCCAATTATATAAATGTGTGTCATTTGTAATCCAACACCCAAATGCTGTGGGTAAATATCGAAGACCATGGGCAAATATCAATAACAAGTGTTCAATGTCTGGCCAAGATGAATTATTATAAATGGATTAAGGACGAGTTCTGTGTAATAATTAACTGCTATTTGTCTTGCAAACACTGGCCATGGCCAGGCCAAGTGTTCGATGGGAAATGGGATCCGCCTGTGTGCATAATGCGGTTTCCAGTGTTCGGATGCAAGGATTGGCAGGCAGGACAACGCCTGTTTTGCAGGGTCATGTGCGGCAAATGGAAAATTTTGCAAATTTCCTAATTACTTACGGCTGGTTGGTTGGTTGGGCGAGGGTGGAGTGCATCCAATGGTCAATTGTCCTGGACTCAGGCACTGCACCGCAAAATTTACTGTCTGATTTGGCCGGGGACACAGCTCGGAATTGATGTCTTTGACACGCCATGGGGAGTGGAGTGGTCCATTGAATCAAACAGATTTGTGATAATTTATATTTGACCTGACCAAACAGTCAACACTCGCCCAGAAGTCTAGGAGTTCCAAAGGAGGTTCATGTGTGTGTTGTGGAAGACCTGATCGGTGATGGAGTAGGTAGTAGGTACAGGGAAGCTCTTTAAGTTTTATTTAATACATTCCCTAGAGAAAAAATTAAAATAATATTTAAATCTCTTTGTCTTTGAGCATATTGATCAATTTTTCTGGATTTTTGTTGTGCTTTGTTCTCCAAAGATGCTGTGGTTGCAGTTTAATCATTAACATACATACATACACATATGTACATGGACTTAAAGATACTTGATCCTCCGTCAACTGAAAAAATAAACAAAATTCTTTTATGCATCGGCAGAAAATTCTCATTGGCGATTCGGTATTTTTAAATACCCTCAAATTTTTTATATGAAAGTTTTTAAATACATTTATGTACAGTGTACACATCTACTGTGTACTAATTTATTATTACAGAAAATTATATTTACTTTACATGTATTTCATATATTTACTTTTCATGAAGTAGTTTTAAAACTAAACTAAATTAATTAAATTACGTTCTCGGTTTTAGTCTTGCTATTACGTTCCATAAAATTCCAACGAGTTCCAAACGAGTTTTTTGTATACTAATTAATTGCAGTAATGCCCTATTCTCACACAGTCTATCCGTTTGAAGCAGTTGGGATTTTCACAGATGTGAAACTCGTATTCCCATAGAACTATATCTCCATCCTCCATCTGATGAAACAGCTGTTACTCATACAACACGTAAAAAAATGTGTTCCAATGTGAAAGATTTGGCTGTTTGGCTGTTTTACTGCAACAGAAAACCCTAAAATTGGTAGTGACTCAAAATTGTAGCCTGGCAAGGAAGTTAGGCTCGACTCCATTTCTTCAGGAAAACCCTAAGGGGCTCTGTGGCATAAATTCGCTTTTGTTGAACATAACATTTATATTGTAAAAATGTAAGTAAAATAAATCATTAATGAAATAAACTGCAGCGAAATTTAAATACAAACTTAAAGTACTTTATTTTCCTACAAGTTAATTTCGGACCGGACAAAGTAATTTCAGACTTAAATTTAATAATAATAAAGTTATCTGGAAACCGGACCGTGAATGACAGGCTTTAATTAAATAATAATAAAATTCTTTTGGGAACAAACACAGATGTTACTCTCGAGGAGTGGTTCAAAACAGATTTATGATGCCAAAATTTTAGCGACATAGAGCGAATTAACACTTTTCTACAAAGACTTAAAGTTATTGGATTCTCCGTCTACCCAATAAACAAAAAGTTTTTTAAATGCATCAGCAGAAATTTATTTTTGTCGATTCTGCATTTAAATACTCTCGTACACTAGCACAATTCGGGGATACTCCTAAATACTAGTAATATATGTTTTTTTTTATCTGTCATGGGGTTTTTTTTAATTAATATAATATTTTCTCGATACTCCGTTTCATAAAGTTCCGAAAATTCCACTAATGATTTTCTTTGAAAAAATATATTTTTTAATTGTAGCTTTGAAAACAAAATACGTCTACATAAAATATTGATTACTAACTATGTAGTACATATACTGGAACATATATTTGGAAAAGCTTTACAAAAATTATTTAAACTTGTATATAAGTTTATCTCGTTTAGTTTGTTGGACTTTTGCATTTGTTTTCAAAATAATACCCATACCCGTTTTTTGCAGTGATCATAAATTTCCTAACGCGTGAAACGATCCAGTTCAGCAGAACCACTAAATGGATTTGATCTGGAGTTAATAAACTTTCCAAAGCTCAGATCTTATCGAGGCGTGGTCGAGTTTGGTTGTTCGAGTAAGGGCTATGAGTATATAATCAAATAAGTACATACATATATATTTGCACAGTTTGTAATAATATCTGGATATTTTAATCGGTGATAGGTTTTTTTGACCTATGCATGTATAAAACGAAAAAGAAATGCTTGTGAAATATGTAGACTGAAAGAAAACTAACCGATAAAGATACGATTCTCTCTTTTTTTTAATAAATAGAAATGTACGTATGTGCATAAGTGCGATAATTCTTGAAAAAAAAAACATTCATATGTACATATCTACATATGTATATGTATAAATGATTGCTTTATCTCAATCCCTTACGAAAAAGGGGGGCTCCCAGGAATTACTAAATTAATAGCAATGAGTAATTATAAAAATAACTAATTTAAAACCCGCCATGAACTCGTGCTCCATAAAATAAAAATTTGAACAATTCAAACTAGACAGTACAAAAAAAACATATATTTTTATAAACAATTTTTTCAGCAGATCGATCAATACCCAAAAGTAAACAAATATGGATACTTGGTGAGTAATAAACTATTTTAAATGGCCCCTAATTAATTCTAGACCAACTTATAGGCTACAACCCGTCTTTGCCGATTTAATAGAGAACAAGAAGTTCTCAGACTGCCGCATTCTCGTGGAAAACGAAGTCTTTGATTGCCACAAGGTCATTCTGGCCAGCTCGTCTGAGTTTTTCGAGCGCCTGTTCTTGGGCTCCTTCCGGGAGTCCGAGTCGGGAGAAATCCGTCTGCATGAGGTAAAGCCCGAAACCTTTGCCATGTTCATTCAATACGCGTACACGTACAGCACAGAAAGGCTCAAGGAGTGCCGCAACTCCATGATAATGGAGCTCCTGAGCTGCGGAACCAGGTGGCTGGTGGAGTCAATCGTTTCCGAATGCGTAAAAATCCTCAAGGAACGCGTTAAGAATATGCTGCTCAGCGATCTCGTTGACCTTTTCCAGAGCGCTCACAGCATCAACCACAAGGAACTATTAGATCTTTCGATCCAGGTGAGCTAAAACAAAGATGAAATATATTTAAATATAATATTAATCTTATATATATTATTCTCTACGTTCGTGTATTAATTTTTTAGTATTTAAGAAGTCGCTTTTCTACGGCAATGAATTGTTATGATGTCCTAACTATGACATCCGATGCCTTCGAGCAGTACACAATTATTACCGAGGGCTACTTGCCCGAGATCGACCGGTTCAAAATGATCGAGACCTACGTTACTGTTAATGGTTTGATCGATTCTGATGCAGCAGAGACCTCAGCGGCTGAAGTACATCCTAAAAAAGAGGATGATAGTGGCATTGATGAGTTGGTGCTCGCCAAACCATCGGCCGATGACAACGAGAAAGAGACTTCCGAGAATGGGGAAGTTGAGGAATTAAATGAGGCATCAGAGGACAAACGAGAGGATGCGGCTGAACCAAAGAACACAAAAATAAAAGCGTTGCATTCGAGATATGTACAAACGCTGTTGGGCCACATCAAATTCAATAAAATGGGTAAAGATGAGTTTTATAACATTGTTGGCAAGTCTCCATTGTTGACCTTGAAGGAGAAGTACGAAAATATATACTTAACTAAGTAACGTTAAGGAATTTGTAAGCCTTAACTCTCAGCTATGAAATCTGTTCCTTAATTTACCATACTCAAGACGATAATGAAACCTAAAATAATAATTCTAATAATTCGTTGATATGTAAATGGAAATGAAAAATACGTTTATGTTGAACATAACATTCGTGTTCCAAAAATATAATAAGTCAATGAAATAAACTCTACAGCGAAATTTAAACTTAAAGTAAATTATTTTCGTACAAATTAATTTCGGACCATGAATGTCAAGCTTTAATTTAATAATAATAAAGTTTTCTGGGTATAAACATAGATGTTATTCTCGAGGGGTGGTGGAGCACAGATTTATGATGCCATGGAGCGCAAATTTCGGCCACATGAAGCGAATTTCCACTTATCAACAGCTACAGCAAGGACGAGCAGCAAGAGGAACAACATTTTGCTCATTATAAATGTCATCAGGCATTATTTTGTCCATCAACTCGTCGCAGTTGTCGGAGCGCATTGTTTATGGCTTTCTGCCTCATGGGGCGGTGAAGTTGGGAGCTGAAACTGCGCCGGCACTGGCACTGGCACTGGCACTGGCTTTACGAGGCGGAGGGCCAGAGCCATTTATAATGGAAAGAAAAATTAAACAGGAAATTGAAACCGGACTGGCGTGTTAATGAGAATGCGATGCCATACCATGCCATGCCTTGCCGCTCGTCTCGTTAACGGCCAGTTCTTAATTTTCGCCTGGGGACGTTCATTGTCCTTTAACGGCCGACTTCCAGTGGATTGTCGCGTCCGTTTACGTTAAGGTGTCCGTGAAATTGGGTAATTACATTTAATGGCGAATGTAACCGTAAACAAAGTTATGATGATGTCCTCTAGTTCCGAACTTTACGCTGAATTTAGCAAACCTAAAAGTTACTTCTAGTAAGTAATTAAAATATAATTTAAATATGTTTGTAATTTTAAAGATTACCAAATTTTATATGCCTTTTTTTTACAAGGATTAAGATTAAACCAAAGCCATTTTTATACCATAAAGACGTCTCTTTAGCCATGCCCCAACCATCGTAGAATTTATATACATTTTCCCCTAGACAATATACGCTGATTTGCGTGAGATTGCCGGCAGGACACGGCTTTATTCTCCAACCTCCTGTCTGTATACAACAATTAGTGACTCTATTAAGTCGTCGCAGAATCAACAAAATTGAACAAAGCCCAGCGGAGTGCTCGGCTGCGGGGTCCTAAGCCAAAGTGAAAGCAATCAAAACAGAAACTTGTAAACAAAAAAAAAATTAAGAGAGGGGAAAAAAAGCTGATATTAAAACTTGATGGCGTCGGCGTGGGGCTGTCTGCCTCCGAAAATCGCTTGGATGTGTGTTTGTGTGTGTGCTACCGCTTAGTTTCATTAAAATTTAAGCAAAACTCAATGGACTGCAAATGCACGAAATTGGATTGGCGAGGATGTTCCGCTTGAGGCCAGCCTTCGCAAATTTCCAGATCTGCTGGGAGTTCTCTCTTCTGGAAACAAATACCAGCGAGAGGACAATGAGACCCCGAATAGGCGAAGGGACTCGACTCCATGACATCGTAGTAAGGGCAGAACTTTGGCGAACTTTTCCATTCTTGCACAATTTTGATTTACGACCACTTAACGTTTTTTATGGTCCCCAAGACTTGGCGATTGTATGAGCATTCGCGTGTACACATCAGATATTTCATATAACAAAAGCTAGTAGAGTCGACATTCCGCAGAGGCACTTACTTACCATATACTAAACACATAAATAAGAGCCAAAGTATCCATTGCCATTGATTGATTAGGCCTAAAACTAAGTGGTTGAGCTCTGAGTAGGCATAACTAAAAGGTATGTAGTTATTAGGGATATTTTCGTATCCTTCTTAAAATCAAAACCAAGAATCTAGGAACTCAGAATTATATTATATCCACATTGAAAATTCTATGCATGGCACAGTGAGTCATGTAAGATTAAGCTGGTGTCACACAATCTATTTTGATTTATTCTGCTCTTAGAAGGGAGAAAAAACGAAGCAAAAAAATATATAGCATCCCAACAGTTGAAATAAAAAAACAACGTAGATTACAATTTGTTTTTGTCTCGATTTATTTTTATGGAAATGCGTATTCCTCTATTCGATTATGCGCATTGCTTCTGCTGGTTTTAACTTTTATTTCAGTTTTTCTCTGACTGTGTTTGTGTGGAATATATGTATGTAGCTATGCATACACGAACAATGTTTCGTTTTTTGATTTTTCCTTGGTTTTCCTTTTGACTCTTAACTAACCTAACACAGAAATTAAGAGAGATGGAGCCCGGATGAAAAGTCTCTTTTTAATTGCATTCGCTCGGTGGCCGTGCCTTTAACTGATGTGATGTGTGCTTGCAGTGCTTGTTGACTTTTGATCCTGGGCTTAACACTAACTGGCTGTGTGGAATCTGTTGCATTTAATTCATTCTGATGATTTATATTGGCGATGTGATGTTCGTGATTAAATATATTGCGCTTAATTGCGATAATTAGCGTAAATCATTGATGTGTGTGTGTGTGTGCCCTACATGTATAATACAGTCACAGAGAAGCCAAGAAAGATTTTTGGTTTGCGGTTCAGAGTTCGCTTCGTTGCTACATCGCGCATACGCCCCGTGGCACAGCAACATCAATAAGTATGCGCACTGTGCATAATTTATGCTGAGCCACAACACCAATAAGAAGAGCTGCAAAACAATTATGGGCTAAATACTATTATATTTATTATTATTATTATTTATTCATACGCCTATCAATGCATCCTACGGAAGTAAATTACGAGTACACACTAATTATTCACGAGGGTTGCCGCAACAGTTGCTTAAATGTTGGGTTGAGGGCGAGTAAATTGTTATTTTCCTTTGTTTTTTTTTTATACTGACAACTTTTCAAACTCAAAGCTTTTGATGAACTTTGCCACTCCTGGGAGAAGTTCAAATTTATATACACGGTTGTTTGTAGTGCTAAAGAAAAGGAAGAAACCATATTATGACTTAAAAATGATCAGAAAATAACTAAATTAAAAGTTTTGGACTTAAATTAAGGCTTTTGGAATCACAATCTTGTACTTAGTAGAAGTTTTTTACTTCAAATTATAATTTTAAATCAAAAACTTAACAAATCGGGTTGGGAAACTAAAATAAAACTGTTGATATTAGCCAAAATTTAGATAATAATATTTCAAGGTAAAACACTATTGCCACTTATCAGAGTTGGAAAAGTGTCTTTCATTAAACGCTCTCTTCCCATAAAAAAAAAAATAAATAAACCTACGAACTGAACCGCCAACCAAAAGGCTTAACTCTGCTTTTTTAATCCAATTTACTGGAGCAGCTCGCTGACCGTAAAACTGGTTGCTGTGGTCGCGATTACCGCCCGATCCGTGTGATTGGAGTTGGAGTCCTCTGCCTCCGGTGTGGGATGCCAGAAGTGCAAACCAGCCAGCGTGGCCGTGGTTCGATTTGCCCGCTCTGAGTTCGAGTTCGGTTCTTCCCTTCGCTGTCTCACCGCCTGCGCCTGCGGTCACGAGGACATGTAGGTGCATTGCGTCTTGGGCTGCGGCTCTGTCTGTTCGATGGGCTGGATGGCCGCCCTCTTCCAGTAGTCGCGCACCGTTTCCACTGTCTCCATGATGCGCAGAAAGTTGCGACCCGCCAGCATGGCCACATCCTCCTCGCTCCAGTTGTGATCCTCCAGCAGGGCGGCCAACAGCTCCGGGTACTTGGACACATCCTCCAGGCCCAGTGGAGGTAGCTCGATGCCATCGTAGCCAGCACCGAGGCCAATGTGCTGGATGCCGGCAATGGCGCGCACATATTTGATGTGTTCGATCACATCCTGGAGACGTGCCTGTCGCCCGCAGGCCACATCCTCGGAGTCGAAGCTCAGCATGATCAGGCCCCCATTCTCGGCCACCAGGCGGAGTATGTCGTCCGGCACATTCCGCGTAGAGTTGCACAGCTGCCGAGCGGCGGAGTGCGAGAAGATGACCGGTGCCCGCGTCACCTGCAGTACATCCCTGGCAGTGGCATCCGAGCTGTGCGACAGATCGATCATCATGCCCAGCCGGTTCATCTCGCGGACAATGGCCTTGCCAAAGGGTGTGAGACCCTGTTCCGCCGGCGAGGCGCTCGAGCCCGCCCACGAGACATCGCAGCGGTGGGTGAGGCTGAGATAACGTGCTCCCAGGGAGTAAAAGGATCTCAGCACTCCCAAAGAGGAGCCAATGGTGTGGCCACCCTCAACGCCGATCAGGGAGGCCAGCAGTCCCCGGCGGTGGGCCTCAACAATGTCCTGCGACGACGTTGCCAGCACTGTTTCCCGGGCGTACATGTCGGACAGGCGCCGCACTATGTCGATCTGTTCCAGAGCCAGCTGGACCGCGTCCAAGCCCTGAGCCTCACACGGCACATATGCTGACCTGCAAATGGGACCACAAAAAGGCGAAAAGTTAGTAAAGTTTGGCTGGGCACAAAAGGGCAAAGAAGTCCTACAATTATTCAAGGGAAATATATGGAGATTATGTACAACAATAATATATTTGGAACATCAATCTACGCTCGGACTCCTTAGCAAATTTCTGTTGTTCCTGGTGGGTTAATCTATCTCCTGTCTGATCCCCAAAACTTTTAGATTTCCAATGAGCAGGCATTGTTTTTTAATAATAATAGACCCTGCCTTGGGCATCTCTAACGACCAACGAGTGCTGTTTAATTGGGAAATGCAAATTGAAAGTGCCAAAGTGGTTAGTTAGCAAGGATGAACTTTGGGTTTTAGTTGCCAGTTGCAATGATATGACCATAAGCGGGCCAGAGGGCGCCGAGAACAGCCAGGGGGCATGCTTGTGCCAAACTCCCGGGCAAGTTCAACGATGCCAAGCGTCGAATTGAAAGGCGAAATTGGCGAAAAGTTACGCTTGCGCCATCTGGCAGTCGGCAGTGGCAGTGGGCGGTGGATGTTGGGATTCCCCTCGAAATGAAGTCAAGTCGATTGCCCATCAGCGTTTTTCCTCCAAAAACTGCAGCTGTCTGCCGCCTGTCAGATTTTGCTTCGGGACCAGGCTTAAAACAAAAAGAATGGGGCAGGGGGTACTTGGAGAAACAGATGAGTGTGAAAGGATTACACGGCAAGGATACAACAATTATTTACATAAAATAAAATCCAAATAAAATAAAAAGCAAAGGTTCAATTTAAAATAATGCATAGAAATATTTAGAATTCGTATTTTAACTAACAATTTATTTTTCAGCCACTTTAATCTAAATTTTCAAATATTTCTGTACAGTGTATGTAAAGCCCAGCGAGGACTTGGGTGGGAGTAGCTGGAGACAGGTTGGCTGCTTGCCCTGGAGGCCTCCAGTTGGTTGCCAAATTTTATTTTGCAGTCAAATTGTTGGCAGCTTTTTATTGCCGCGCAGGCGGGGGCAAGTTCAGGAGAGGTGGGCGGTTGGCCCCAGAGGGCGTGGCAGCTGGCTGTATGTTGCCATGTTTTCGGCCAGCACTCGAGCAGCAATGGTATTCGTAGATGGGGTCAGATCTCTGACCGGGTCGCCTCCGCATCGGCCTGATTGCAGTTTTATGTGACTTTTCAATTTTCATGACTTGGTCGCCGGCGGGCAAGTCTCCAATGCGTAAATGTTGTAATTCCACTTGAGTATAACAATAGGCTCAATAGGATTTAAATCATGGCTGCAGGCCAAAACAATTGTAACATAATTGGTTTACTTAGAGCTTTATAAGCCTCAAACATTTTTATGTGTACAAAGAAAATAAATGAAATTAGTTAAATCCATTTAATACTTTTGAATAAAAATGTAACAAAAACCCAAAAATTAAAAAAATTCATTATACAAATGCATATGCTTTATTATTCAGTTTTTCTCAATATATATATGTTTTGTTTAATCTTATTTCTTATCAACTTTCATCATCATTTACATTTGCACAAAATGTTTAATAAATTTTTCTTGTGTTCGCAACCTTTTAAAAGATTAGTATGTCTATGTGTATTTAAATGAAGTTCTCCTTAAACTTATTTTTTATCATCCAACTTTAACATTTTCATAAAATGTTTATTACGTTTTACTTGTGAGTGCGCAAGTGTGTTAATAATATAATTAAATCCATTAATTGAATATCATTCCTTGATTGTAAGGAATCTTTAATTTAAATATTAAATAAATTAAATAATTTACCTTTATTTTAGAATATTCAACAAAAGTTTCACCCATTACTAAAATTTTACCATAGCATTTTAATTGATGCATATATGTAATTCAAAAATTCAATTACATAATAATATTTACAGAAAATATAAAAAGGTTTATGTGGCGTACAGTGTTCAGTGTGAGCTACTTGTCACCCAAATCTTTTTTAATTCGAATACAAGATAGACTTTTTTTACTTAAAAATAATTGAAAATATTTTATAAATGTTACAAATAAAAAAACGAAATAATATTCACTTTACGATTCCCGCCTGTACCTCAAGTTTGCAACTTCTGAGTACAGAATACAATAAAATAAATAAATAATATTCACTTTGCTGATCGTTGGTCATTTGGGTAGCAAAAGTCGACCTTTGTTATCAGTTAAATGAATATGTAACAAATCGGTAAGTCAAAATGTTTATTGGAATTCAGTTCTCATTTTGCTGCGGTGCAGTTACTACATAATGAAAACAAGTGTCTGTGGATTTTTTCTGTTGGCGTTCCTTTCGAAAACGCTAAACATTGCCTTTGCGGATACAGAGAATGACTTATCGCAGGACTTTAAAGAATTTAAGGACGAATTCGGTGGATTTTGCTTATCAGTTTTTCAAAATGAGCTAATTACCCAAAAAGATAAACAAATCAAGGACATAAATGAACTTTTAATTATGAAAAACAATGAGATCCAGGTCCAGAGTAAGCAAATAAGAAAAAATGAGGATGAAATCAATTCCCTAAAGGAAAAAGATAAGAAGTTAATCGATGAATTAGCTACAACAAAAAAACGGCTCGCGAGTTCAATTCAAGCTGAATGGTGTCCAATTGTCGATAGAGAAGGCATTTTCAAAATGTATATTCGAGGAGTGAATGTTTTCGAAGCTCCTTGCACTGAGGATGGTTGGATGATCATTCAAAGGCGGATTGACGGAAGCGTGGACTTCAATCAGACCTGGGAGGCTTACAAGAATGGTTTTGGAGACATACATGGAGAGTTCTTCATTGGCCTGGAAAAGTTGCACCTGATAACCCAAGTAAAATCCTATGAACTTCGCATTAAGCTTGAAAATATTAATGAAACTACTGGCTACGCTAACTACGATAACTTCGAGATTGACAGCGAGAGGGAATCTTATTCTCTTAAATCGATTGGGACTTATTCCGGAACAGCCGGAGATTCGCTAGATTATCACAAGGGCAGGAAGTTCTCTACATTTGATAATGATACAAGTTCAGATAGATGTTCATCAGACGAGAGTGGAGGTTGGTGGTGGTTTGCTTGTGGATACAGGTAATGCCTTTTAAATATCTTATTTTTGGTCATAAGTTTAATAAATTAAAATTTAAACAAATAAATGTATTTACAGTTCGCTTAACGGAAAGTATTTTAAAGATGGAAAGGCGGAAGACAAAAATGGCATTGTTTGGGGATCTTGGCATCACTACGACTATACGGTCTCCCTCACCTCCGTTCAAATGATGATAAAACCTAAACTCCTAGATGACGAATAATATATCGTATCAATATAAAACTGCAATTAACACAATATCATAATACCTAAATTGTAACACACAATTAATGAAATATTTTTGTGTAAGCTTTTCTAATTCCATTTCCCTAACAGATTAAATAGATGTTACTTTCTTGGGTGATCTAAATTTATTTGTATACTCTATTTAATGGAACAACCTCGGAACTGTAATTTATGGGGTTTTTAAAGACCTTCATCTGTCTGTGGATAATTACTCACCACACTTGCACGCTGACCAGTCCCTGCTTGAGTCGCTCCATGTCCGTCTGCGCCCACGCTGGCCGCGCCCATAGAGACTTGTGATCGAGATCGTGGCTTAGGTGGAGCTCCAGGCTGCTGTGGGCATATTTGCGCACATTCCAGGCGTAGTTGTTGTGCCCGTCGACCAGCGGCACCTCGCGCAGTATCCGTCGGACGATTCTCAGTCTTTGGGCGTGAGAGTTGCGGCTGGGCGCCATAAGGAAATGCTGGTAGGCCAGCGTGGCAGCGATGGCCAGCAGGCAGATGGCACTGACCAGGGTGAGGGCCACCAGCCAGGAGCCGCGTCTGCCCTTCTGCCCCCCATCCGCCACAGCGTTTGCCTTTCTCGAGGCCTTTCCCTTGACCTTTCCAGAGGCACCGCCAGTTCCCGTTGCCGAGCTAAGCGAAGTGGGCGACTTGGCGTCCAGTCCGACAATATCGCCACCCACGACCACGCCGCCGGATATGGCGTTGCCAAAGTTGACCTTGGCCTTTTGGATGCTGGCTATCTCGCCGCCAGAATCGCTGTTCGAGATGGAGTTCTGGCGGGACAGCGTGCGGCGGATGTTGGAGTGCTCGGTGACGTCGGGCAATCCACCAAAGCCAGTGGTCTGCAATGGGAGAAGGGATAAGAGATTTAAGATCTATATAATGGTTTTTTCTTCAAAATATATATATTTGTATGTATATGTATGTATATGTAGATGGAAGGTGGTACGACTTGGATGGGTTCGAAACAAGGTTCAACTTCGAAAGGGTGGCAGTCGTGTGCGTCGAAAAGTTGCTTCATTAAAAGTGCGTCAAAGTTTCTTCGTTGATTTTGTGCCCTAATTAAAACTGCAGCAGAAGACGCAAACTTTCGGCGCCCTGCTATATTCATAACTTGCATGAAACATCAACACGACTCATGGGGAAACTTTTTAATGAACCGAATAACCATATCAGAATCAATATAATGGCCCAGAGTCATTCCCTCTCCACCTCTGCACCTGCCTGACATTGCGAGTGATGGAATCATGGCTGCCGCCGGGCTAATCTTGGCCTGACATAATTAAGCCTTACTCATAATTCATGGACTTTGGGGCCACATGTGTTCCTTCGGGTCCGAAAAAGCCATTTTCTGCCTTCCAAAGAGGGTGTGGCATTCGCCCACACCGTTCAAAGTACAAAAGGGAAAGAAACTTTGTCGTGTGAAAGTTGTGACATAAAGTTGTGCCAGGGGCAGGGCAATGATTTGTTTATATTGCGACTGCCAGAGGAATTATGCCAAACTGTGCAAAGTACAAATCAAATCTAAATGCGCACATTGCCCTCCACATGCCACATGCCTGGGAATAGTACCAAGATGGAAGACATTTCCGAGCATGAGATTAAATTGAAAACAAACTTGAAACGTGGCCCTGTTGGATAGAAAGATAACTATTTTCTTTGGAGAGTTGTTAAATATACAGGAAATATGAGACGAGGTTAACTAAAGAAGGTTTTTGGTAAGACATTTATATGAATATTTTATATATACTGCCTTAAAGAATGAATTATAAATGATAAATAGGTTTTGGTTTTCAGAAAAATCAACAAAAGGCATACACGAAAACTAAATGTAAATTTGAAGTACTTATAGGTTCTTGTGTTCTTTAAATTAATTACCTCTATTAATAAAATATTTCATTTCAAGTAAGTGTACAAACTCGAAGAATATTTGTTATTGTAAATATTCACCCTTTTTAATTTCAAAATAGGTTTCAAAGCAAATAAATTTGGCACACCTTTGGTAGAACAAAAAAGTATTTTGCATATGGAAATTTCGTTATTTAAATAATTAATGTTTAGGCTTTAACACCAAAAAAGTTCGCTAAAAAAGCAAATAGTTCACATTGCCAACTATGCTCCATTTTAGGGAAATGTTTCTATTTCTTTATGAAAGCTTTTTAATTATATTCATTCATTAATTCAATGCAAGCAAGTTTTTCTTGCGAAATAAGTATGGTTTTCAGTTGTGAATTTTTGTAAGAGACAGTCCTTCACAGAGTTTTCATCATGTTCTTGGTTTGGCGCTTCCGGGCTCTGGCTAATTAGCTGGAAAATCAACGCCACACGGCGTATGAGCTCTGGCCACAGAATTAATTAAATAAAATTATATAAAATACAGCCACAAAGGGACGTTGACCGCTCGCTACATTTTCAACTATTTTTAATTATGAATTTCAAACATCAGGCATCAGGCAGCAGCGAAATTAACTTTCATAAAAGCTGCAAACTTTCGCCCGGCTCCGCGAAAGTAATAAAACGATAACAAGATGACTGAGGGGAGAACTTTTTGGCAGCGCAAGAAATATTCATCTCAATTTATTCAATTTTTAATAAAAATGCAAATATTTTACGTGCTTCCGCTATCGCCGGCACCCTTGCATCGCACAGTGCATAATTTTTTCCCTAGATTTCCTCCTAACAAAAAAATATAAGAGAGTGAAAGAGGGAGAACCGCGCTAAAAAGTTTGGGAGCCACCGTGGGTTGCTGCTTAAAAGGCGCTTCATTGTACAGTGCACTGCACTTTTCCGCTGGGCACAAGGACGCGGGCTGGCTTTTCCGGGCGCAGGACAGCTGGCTGGCTGTGACGCGAAAAGTTTGTTTGCCAGGAACAGCAGCAGCAGCAGCAGCAGCAGCAGCGGAGGTCGTCATCGCCATGGCGTTGTGGGAGCTCTAAAGCTGTAATCCGGCCAGCAGATTTGGCCACATTTCCCACAGACTTTGCTCGCATTTTGGCAGGCGACAGCGTCGGCCCAAAAATGCATGACCACGGCCGCCTGTCGCCCCACAGGTTTGCCTTAGTTGTGCCAACTTTATAATTAGTTTAGTCCGGGTGATGCCCTCCCATTGACACGTTGCCGGGAAACAAAAATAAACCCAGCACTTATGGGGAAATTAGTTTGTTTTTAGAAAGGCCAACTAATTGCGACTTAAAAGGGGACTTGTAACTAAACAAGCTTTGAAGTGGAAAGGTTTAAGAGTAGAAAAACCGCATACACAAGAACTTATACTGTAAAGGTTGCATGCAAGAATCAATTAGGAAACTTTTAATAATTATTTATAAAATTAATAAAAATACATATTTGTTTAAGAATAAATTCATATAACCTGCTTAGCTCTCTATTTACACCCACATAAAGCTTCCACTTTAAAGTGAGTGCCATAGAAATGGATGATGATGGCGTTTTGTGCGTCTGGCGGACAGCGCACAAATTGGCTCCATTGTTGTTGCCTGTTGCCTGATCCCCGACCCGGGGCTGAAATTCGTCCAATTGAGTTTTAAATAAAAATGAGCAGACGATGCGGCAACAAGCATGGTAACTACTTCTAGCTCCGCTTGGCAGCCCCAGCACCCCAGCAGCAGCTGCAGCATCAGCAGCATCACCAGCATCACCAGCAACCTGCAGCATGTCAGCGGCAGCAACATCAGAGTCATTCAGTTCGCACAAAAGGCGAAAGGCAGGCGGCAACAGGACCAACGTCAACAAGGACAATAACAATGAAAATGGCAACGGCAAAAAATAGAAACGGGAGCACAAGAAAAAACTGTTACGGAATGCTTTATAGTTTCCGCCATTATTTTCCCTTTTGCAGCTGCAGTTTTTAGTAGAACCTCTATATTTTTTCTACATTTCTTTCTAGATGGTTTTCGTTTTGTTGTTTTTGTTTTTTTTTTTTTTGTAGTTACACCCTGGCACACCCGGCAGCGAGAATTTAGTGCGAGACTAAAAACAACTAAAATCTGTGCCGCATGTGCAACAGCCAAAAAGGGGTCTGCGAGTCCGTGGGCTGTGGACAGGAAGCGCTCTTTGCTGTTTGCTGAAAAGTATTTGTCATGCCATATCTCATACCCGGCCACATGCATATATCATGTTATACGCGCGGCACACTCAGGGGAAACAAAGCAAATCCATTCCATAAATATTCTCCAGCAGCAGCTCCGTGGAGGATTTAAGGAGCGAACTGGAGAGCTTCCGGCTAGGTGCAAGTGCCAAAATTATTCCACTTCCGGCGAATGTTACCAACAAAAAAAAAAGAAAAAGGTAAATTGGTTGCAAAACCTAAGCTCTTACCCTCGGCTAGTTTGTTTTCACCGAAATCTTTTGATTTACTATTAGACTTAACAGGGTAAAGAGGATGTTTTTGTATTACATCTGAAAATTCGGAAGCAATTAGTTAAACTTGATGTTAGTTTTTAACTGAATCCAATTAATACTTTTTCATCTGTCTTCCTATTATTTGTATAGCGAATGATGGCTCTTGGTTCCTTGTTTCCGTCAAGTTAAGATATTATGAGAGTTCCGTTTGGCTTACAAAACTTTCGCAGACAATGCAATAAACTTCACCATATCAATTTATCGAGTGGCTCCTCTCGCTTGGTGTTGATTATGATTGATTCGGCCATGAAGGGAAACTAATGTACAAAGAATTTGCGGTCAACTTTATCAATTCGCCCCCATTGTATGGGAGTAGTCCTCGACCGGATGCCAGGGACCCCGGAGAGTGTGCGCAGCAGGACAGCCCGGAGTTGTCGAGTGCGGTCGTTGCCAGCTGCTGCTGTTCCATGCTCCAGCTCCTGCTGCTGTTTTTAGTTTTTCAAATGTCATTTGGCCATTTCACGCTGATGGACATCAGTTTCTTCCTCGTCCTGCCAGCTCCTCTCTATCTCTCTCTCTCTCGACATCCTGCCAGCCCACAAATTGCCTTGTGGCTGCTACGTAATTTCTGCCTTCCGCACGGAGGTTGCTCCGACAACAGCCACATTCAAATGTTGCAATGGTGGAAGGACGTGAATCCAAACCAAAATTGCACAGGGAAAATAATGTTTTGTATTACTTTTGGATATATATTTTATATTCTAAGGGGTGTGAGAGTATTTATTAGCTATTATAAAGGGTTTATAAAACTCCACTCTTTCCTAGAAAGGTTTTAAAGGTAAGCTTTTCTTTCCTAAATAGTCTAAAAATAGTCACATTGGTATTTATTTTTAAAGAAATACATACATAATTTATGAGGATTTCTTTCTGTGCAGAGACTGGGGGTCAGAGGATGGGGTCTGAGGGACAGCAGACTGTTGGCCATCGGCGTTAGCCACAATGGCTGTGTTAGTGTTTCGCATTTTGTTTGTTTGCTCTGCCGTCCCATTGCGACTTATGTGGGCGATGACCGGCGTCTGTCCGCACTCCCCGCCCTTTTTACAGCCACTTTTCGCCCACTTTCCGCCCATTTTTCACCCACTTTCCACCCTTGAACCTCCGTCTTGTGTTTGCTTTTGCCAACGGAATCGAAACGCTCTAAGTGTTCATTAAACAATTTAAAGTTGATTGGCCCTGCCAGGGACACAGGAGAGAATGTATACAGGAGTAAATCTATATGTACCATAGGTATGTATGCTGCTGTGTCTCCATGGATTTTCCCTCAAATGTAATTTGGCCTCCGATTGCGTTAAGCGGACGAGCGCTTTCCTAATTGTAATGCATTGTGGCCGAATTAATGCAATATCCTGACCAGATTGATGTGTGTGTGTTTTATCATTCGAAAAGCACGCAACTTTTGATGAAGAAATTTTCCTTTTTGTCAAGGGAAATCGAATAAAAGTTGTGTTGTGTCCAAAAGAATGTATGAAGATTTAATTCTTGGGATGCAGAGTAGAAAAAGCAAGGTCTTCAAGTTAAAAATTATAAAAATAAAATAAACAATTTTTTTCCTGTATGCTTTATTCATTTTCTACAAATATCATTTAAATCCCTAATGTATTTCAATTATTATTCCAATAAACCCTATAATAATGGTAATTATTATTTTATCCTCCAGATATTTTTTCCCTCTGTACCAAGACTGAAATTCCGATGGATGTGTTATTCTCTGGAGTCACGTGCAGGCTCATGCCGGAGCGCTTCATCACTTCCACGTTGAATTCCTGGATCCCGGCCCGAGCTCAACACCCATGAACACCAACCAAAAGCCGGAAAGCAGGACAATGGATTTGGAGTGTCTGGTTTTGCCGAACTTGACACGCAGCCACCATCACATCCATCAATCAAAACTCACTTGGAGCTGCGGTGGAACAGTTGCTAGCAAAGGAAAAACTCCTTGAATAAATGGCAGCTCCTTCTAGCCAGAAACTATTTGCAAACGGGAAACACAGGAAATTTTTGGGCGGGTGAAAAGTTTGACTAGAACAGCCGAAAGTGCGGACTCGACGCTTTCGGCCAGGAAGGGGGTGTCAATGGAAAAGGGGCGGAGGTGTCAGGGCCAACTATTGGCAAACTCAATGAAGGGGAGCATCGGAGCGAAGCCATCGACACGGATAAGGCAGAGGCAGTGAAAGAAATTTAGCTAGAATTTCATCAATGAAATGTTGCTCCTTATCAAAGAATAGCAGATTTTCAAATTAAATTAAAGTATCTATTAGCTATTTTTATTTTCCAGATTCAATTTGATATTCTAGGCTTTATGCTTCCCCTAAATGATCCACTAATCCATATTTTTCTCCGTGTTCTGGTATGTCCTGACAGTGGACAAGGCAACAAAGCGCGAAATGAAGACGCGGGAGGAGGACTGAGGTTTGAGGGGGAGCTGGAAAATAATGGCGATTTTTATGGCTTTGGCGGAACGCATAAAAAACCCAAGCACCGAGAAGCAGGAGCTGGAGTAGGAGCAGAAACAGGAGCAGGACCCGTAGCTAGTCCTGGACAAATGCCCGGGCTGCTGAAAGGCAACTGAAACTGAAAACTGAATCTGCAACTGCAACAGCACGACATTTGCAACATTTAATTTATTATTCAAATGTGAACAAATGGCGCCGGCGACCAAAGATGACAGCGTTCCCGGTGAGTAATGGCACCGAAGGACAATTGCCCCGGCCCCAGGACTCTTTACCCCAATCCCCCCCTTTCTTTTCGGTTCTTGAGTTTGAGCTTGAGTTCGCCAGTCCATTGTTGGTGGCTTTGGCAGTCGGATAGGAATCATGTCCTGGATTTGATTCACCCCAGCCCGCAGCAAGGTCCTAGCAAATTGAGTTACATGCAAATAATCGTTTGCCCGATTTGGTCACAGGATGTGTGTGTGTGTGTGTGTGTGTGTGTGTCCTTCGCAAATGTAAATAAAATCGCTGGTATTTATCAAACCCGCTTCCCTTGCCAGTTCCCCTTTAACTTTTCTGTCGAACAGTGACAGCAAATATAAACTATTGAGGTCTGAAATTTCACAAAAGGACATTTAAGGGTTTAAGGAGATATTTGCATAGGATTGATCAGGGCTTTAACTAGTACTAAGGATTAGAAGGATTAAAGTACAACTATGTTCACAGAGTTTAAGTGCTTTTTAATAAATTTAATTCACGTTTTTATGCACATTCAGATCCTTTTATTCATTGGCTAACCACAGAAATATTTCTATATTTTTTGCCACTTGTCAGGGGCTGAATACATTGATCTTTTTTCAATGTAACCGCAAATAATTAAACATTCATCCGATTCGGGTGCGTTATATTCACTTCAGTTTACACAACTTTTTGACTCCACACCTCGAAATTCAAATGCAACATCTGACAGAGCCAATTTGCATATTTCAGCATGTGAATGCTCGTCTGTCTAAATAAACCAATGCAAGTGCACTCCTCTCAATGTGTGATAAACGTGGAATATATTTACATATACAATTTTGAACATTAAATAGAACGTTAAATAGGAAATTAAAGGTTAAATTTCATACTTTGTTCGCTGATAAAATTATAACATAGTTACACACACTCTTGAATATTATTTTATTTCTGATTTAGCTTTGGTTTGACCTCACTGAGAGCTCCTTATGTCACTCACTGCCACCAGTGAGGACATAAAATCAACTACGGGGAATACCGTTTAACGAAGGGATGCGGATATACCGGATATACCGGATATAGCGGATATGTGCGGCATAAAAGTATACGAGCTTCTTTATGGAGGAATCTGCATAACGGATCCCTATCTGGATGAAATAAAAGCGGAGCATCTTCCATTCAAGGCCAGGTCGTTTGATTCTGTTAGGACATACTCCACACGGAGGGAAAATAATGATTTTAAATCGTAAATTATATATAATATAAATTTCTAACATTTAATCAAATAAAAAGAAAATATAGCATCAAGCGGATTTCTGGTAGCAAAACTTTTTATATTGTTTTCTAATCTAATAATTCCCTATAGAAACTATTTTTCTCAGTGTCTCCATTGTGACAGGCGTTGTCGTCAGTGAAATCGCGGCACGAACACAAAGACCCGGCAATAATCGTAAATGCTTCCCCATCTCCATATCCAATTTCTGTGGAACGAAGGCCATGAATGCCAATTAGAGTAGCAGAAGCGTTCCTATCCTTATCAGAGCTTCACCTTCGAAAGATAGACCAATTCTTTAGTTGGATCTAATGGCCAAACCAACCATATATTTTAACAATCGACAAAAACTCGAATTTAATGTGAAGTCACAAAGAAAAAGCTTCTCACTAAAGGTTGTAATAGTTATAGTAGAGCCCTAACATTCTTGGTGTACAATTTTTAATATTATACACTTTTTGAGGGGATTTATTAAATATTGTTTAGATTATTGTAATTAATAAGTTGTTTTAGATTGTTAAATATTTGTCAAGTTGGAAAAAAGAGATGAAAGCAACTTTTCTCATTAGAAGAATCTATTTATTGTCATTGCAATGAAGACAAATGCTTAGACTTTTCTATTTATGTTATTTTTGAGTGCAAGATGTACATGATTAATCTTTTTTTATATCTTTTAAATTTCTAATTTAATTTTCTTTATATTTTATCTTAACGAAACACAAATTTAAGTCGCCAAAGGATGATATAAATGCCCACATTTAAAGGATACAACACTTTTTAAAGCAAATCAATGTGTAGTACGTTTTTGTAGTTTAAAATGGTTTCTATCCATCTTCCCCAGCGTTGACCACCCACCTGGTAGTCCATGTAGTTGTCAAAGTGCATGTGGGAGCAGCTGCCGGCATCGCCTGGCCCTGGAATGGGCAATCCATTCTCATCCAGTTCCACTGCTGGTGGTGGCGGTGGCGATGGCGGCGGCAAATTGTCGCCCTTGAAGGACACCCGTTTGGGCTTGCCCCCTGTCAAGCCGCCTGCCAATCGCCTGCCCCGGCCCAATGTTCCGGAACCCATCATGTAGGCCAGCGAACCGCAGCCCACCACTGCATCCTGTTGCTGCTGGGGATGGTGTTGCAATGACTGAAGGCCGCAGCCGCCGAAGCGGAAGTGCGGCATGCAGGTGGTGGTCATCCCGCCAGCCCCACACTCGCTGCCCTCGAAGTCCGACTCCACTTCCGCCACGAAGGCAGCCGGCTGGAAACCGCGCGGCAAGGTGGCCGCCATCGAGGGATTGGGATTGGCGGCGGCATTGGGATTAAGACTTGGATTATGCCCGGCTGCCGATGCCGGCATTCGTGGGCGTCCCAGCGTTCCTGTGCACAGAATATTCATCTGCTGTGGATGCTGGATCGTGTGTGGAATCTGTTCGATGCCCTGCAAGAGCGCCAATTCGCCGGGATTCGGTGTGTTGGTGTTGGCAGCCGCCTCGGCTGGTGGCAGGAGGTGGTGCGTGGGCTGCAGCTGATAGTAGTGCTCCACCAGCCCACTGCCTGGGACTCCACCCGCCACACCGCCCCCCACAGCCCCCTCGGCTGGAGCCGGCAGCAGAGCTGTGGGTATCACCATGATGGGCATCATGGCTGGCTGCGGTGTCGATGAAGCGCTGGATCCACCGGCAGCCTGCAGCATCTCCATTTGACACATCTCCTCGTAGCTCATGGGACGTAGGTGTTCCATGATTGTTTTGTTTTTGTTTTTGTTTTTAGGGCGTGGTTTCTTTACTATTTATGCCCTCACTTCACTTCTTTAACAATTACAATTACAATTCTTTGAATTCTTAAAGGAGAAACCACTCTCCTTTGGCCTCTGTGTGCGTGTGTTTGTGTTTTCCACCTGTACAGAGACACTAATACACTTGCTAAGCGGGGATGACGGAGTGGGTGGGAAGTTTTCGCGCGCGTTCCCTCTTGGCTTTGCTCACATCGCGCCCGGAAAATGTTGTGCGCTTTGGTCCTTCCGGCAATCTTTATCCCGCGACAGTCCTGCAGCAACTGAGCACGTCTGGCCATCTCTGGAGATTTTTGCGCCGCCAATTCGCCGGAGTCTGTGCAGATGCGGAGCATGCGCCGGTTGAGTTCTCCGGCCAGGCAGGGCTCTTCGCCGCAGACGCTCCCCCTAGTAACCCCCACTTGACGGGTTTTGTTTTGATTCCGTTTCGTGCACAGAAAAATGTTTTGAGGGATCAAAAAATAAATGGATGATATTATGAATGAAATCATTAATATGTTGATTTTTTATATATTTAACTTTATATTTTTACATGAAATGTTTGCTGAGTAAAACAGAGAACCAGTTATTTTTATAAAAATCTTTCATAAGTATAATTGCATTTTTAAGATAAAATAAGAGTTAAAATAGAGTTATTAATTTTGAATTCGAAATTGATAAGAAATGAAATTATTAAACATATTTACTTCATTTAAAATATAGTTCTTATGGGATAAATAAAAATATAGATAGATATTATTCCCCTCATAAAATCATATATAAAATAAATATTATTCTCCCAAAAAATCATATTTTTGTAAGAATATTTACATCAAAAATATTAATCCTACTTTAAACAGAAATTCAAAAAAATTCTTTCAAAATTCCCTCCGTTTTGCACAATCCCAGAAGTAATTTATGTGCAAAATTTATGTTAAATGCTCTCTTTAATTTTCCCAAGTGTCGGCTTAGTTAAAGGGGTTTGGTGAAGTTGATTGCTCCCCTCGTCTGCTTTGAAGCCATGTTGATTCTCCTACGTCGTGGGAAATTAAAGTGTTTCCCATCTGCTCCCGCAGAACTCGAATAGGAGATTTTAATTGCCGCTCGCCGGGGTGGTGCGATGTAGGAAATTCCCAGAAGAATGGGCGGTGCAGTGCAGTGCTGCCGCTGCCGCTGCCGCTGCAATGCGCAGATGTGCAACCAACTGTTGGGCCTGAGAGTCCTACTACTACTATGGTACTACTGTTTATGCGGATGATGAGCAGTTGCCGCCACCCGGCTCCAAAGGGAATGACCTGGCTGAATGGCCGCTGATTGCATGGCGGCGGCGGTAGCCTGCAAATGATTTTCTGATACGGCCAGCAAAATATTGACTGTGAGTGCTGAGAGCGTACATGAAATCCATGAGGGAATCCTGATATTACTTTATGTTACGCACTGAGCGAAATCGTTATGGTACATTGATTACATCGATGCATATTTGAAAAAATCACTCAACTGCAAAAAAGGTCCCAAGTGCCTGTTACGGGCTCCAGTGCGGATGAGTAATATTTGATAGTTTTTCACAAATTTATGCTGGAAAAATCACTCATCCGCAATGGGGGCCGGAAAGAAGCATTTTATTTTGTACTTGTTTATTTTGAATTTTAAAAATTGGGGTGATATTCGATGGCTCTATAAATATATAAATATTTTTAAGAGTATTTAAAGCTAGTTTACATACGAGAGCTAATTTTTAATATAAAAGGAACGCACTCTATATAATTAAATTCATTTCCACAAAAATATAACCAATATTTCTTTACGAATACTTTATGGCAAATATAATCCATAAAAGTCTCCATCCACAGGTATTAAATTCCATGTTAACTGAATTTTGTATGCTGTTTATTGTAACAAAAAATATATTTCCATTGCAATATATTGTTACATAATTGCCATACCATCAAATAATAAAAATACAAGGCAATCCTTTAAAAAAATATGTATGCAAACGGAATTCGTTTGATAACAGAGCTTTGTGTCTGCTGCCGGACAAATGAAAATAAAGAAAATGCCCAATTTTGTGTACTAAAAAACATTGGTATCTCGACACTTTGGACGACCAGAGCCTGTAAATTTGTACATCCAATAAGTGAATTCAGACAGCATCAAGATAGAGCTTAAAATATTTGTCGTAGTCTGTAGTATCGCACATGGAAATCTAGACAGGACCAACTTTTCACTATGCTCGGTAGTTCCCATACCAGGTTCATAAATCCCCGAGCCACGCGTCGCGATTTCTGCATTATTTTTTTGTTGTTATTTTCCACGGACACGACACCTGCGGCGATGTTCCATTTGGGACACAGAAGAAGCAGGGAGGGAAACAAAAAAACACACAGTTGGAGATGTCTTTAACAGATTTTTGAGTCAACGTTTCTGTGTCCCGATTTGTTGTGCTCGTGTCCTGTGTTCTTTTCTTTTATTATTTTTATATCCATTGATTGTAAAGATTGGGGGTATATTAAAAATACATTTGGTAACTTTAGATGTAAAGGGAAAACGGTATATTACTTTATTAAAATTGGTATCTTGTTGTGGCATCATGTTTCTACATTTGTAATATTTTTTAAGTAAGCTGTGAATTTTATAGAACTTCTGTAGATTATTCCTAATGCTTTAATTCTTTCTTTCTGACTTTAATTTGAATTTGCTAACACTTTTTACTGATTTTCTAGAAGCTATAATAAACATACGACCGGTATAACTCAGTCGAAAGACCATACTTTGCCTTTGTCTTGTGTTATTTATTTTTTTTGCCATTGCAACTGCTCTCCCCCCCGCCTCATTTACATTTGTTTCATCCTATTATCCTGGTTAACCGGCCCGTTCCCTCTGCCACTCCACAGTTCCCACCGTTGCCATTTGTCAAGTTCTGCTCCCAACTTTAGCCCGCGGCTTTTTTGTAATTACACAGCCAGGGAGGGGTGTGGTACTCGCTACCTCCTCGCATCGTTTGGGCCGGGTAAATGAAAGCGGCTTAAAAAAGCACAGTGCTGGGGTTTTGTGGTGCTCGTTAAAATTTGCTGCTCTCATTTCGATTGTTGCTGTGGTTCTGCTGCTGTTGCTGTTGCTGTTGCTGCTACTGCTGCCGAGTTGTTGATGTTGCTGCCTTGCTCTTATTGTTGACGCTGCTGCTGTTGTTTCTGGGATTGCTGTTGGCGCCGCTGTTGTTGCCGATTTTAGTGCGATTCCTGGCCCTGGCAGGCATAAAAGTTGGTCTCGGATTGAAGGCATTACGCTTAAATATGCGAACCAGATTGAAAAGCGCTCGCATGAAGTTTCCCAACCATGATTCATGATCCCTCCCGGGCCGGGGCACTTTAATGTTCATTCAATTTTCCAGATCCCCAATCCCGACAATTAAGAGTTTTTAATCATCGACTAGCGTTGCGCCACAGTGGAGGCCCAAAAGTGGCCCAGCTGGATGCTGGGCGACGGACGACCGACGACCGACGACGGATGGCCTTTGTATGGCTCCATTATGCGGTTGATTTACTACCCAAACAGCTGTGAAATATCATGGCCCTCCAGGAAGCCCCTTGACCGATGCCAAACGGAACGGAAGGCGGTTGGAGGGATTTGCACACACATATGTTTCGTAGATCCCTTTATAGTTGTCAGAACTTTTGCCAAGCGGGATTTGCCAGTGTGTTGGGATTATAAATGAAAATCAATATATGTCGAGGACAACAACAAAGGAGTGCTTGTTATATCGTAATAATAATTAGTTGCTTTGCTGGTTATTTGAATAAATGTGGGTCACAATATTATACTAATAAATATTGCTCAAGAGAGTAAATATAGAACAAGATTGCGTATGAATTTTGTTATTATTTAGGATTTAAATTTGAATATATGTAAGGTATTTTTATTTAATTTATAAATGGGAAATAAATACTAGACATATAGGTTTATAGGTTTAGATATCTCAAGAACTCAATCAATTTTGAAAGGCGTAAAGAATTCCCCAGAAGAAGGTTCTAGTAATGACTGCATTTCTTCTCCATTTACCAAGCCAAGTTAATGCTCTAAACCCTGGCTTATCTGGGCTTGAATGAAGCAGCAATAGCAGCAGCAGCAACACCAACATCAGCATCTTGTTTACACCCGTATTTATCAATTCTGTCCGCAATAAGACTTCGACACAGCCAAAAGGAAACGCTGCCTTCTCCAAAAGTTTGAACCACTCTCTCCTAGATAAATCAAGTGGCATTAGGGCCAGGGGTCGGGGCAATGCTGCTGCGGCAAGATAAATAAATTAACTCGTTCAAGTTGGCTGACAGATGGACTTAGTGCCATCGTGATGGGACAGGACCATCATTCTCTGCTTTTACACTCTCTGTCCCTTGCCCTTGGTCGAACAAACAAGTCGTTAAAAACGCGTGAATCCTGGCTAATTTATGGCTAATTAAGTTGACGCAACTTTTACGCTGGAGAAGAGGATGGGAACATATGCCACGTGCTTGGAAGGCAGGCAGTTATGTCGTTTGAGAAAGAAAAACGGTTAGGGGGTTCTTGTATGCACCCGTGTACACTCCTCGTACACTTAGCGAAACAATGGGCGACTGGCTCTAGTGCTGCCCCATGAATACCTCGTTAATTAAGTAGTCTGTTATGAGCAGCTTACCCTCGTAATACATTTTTATGATCGCAAATGGAATTATAACTGCTGGGCATGTGGCTGCACAATGCGCCGCCAGCCAGCCAGCTTCCTCTTTCATTTTCATCCTTGTACCCATTTCGTACATTTCAAGCTAAAGGGATACACTGAGAGGAAAATATTAAAACTTAAAAAAAACTAAATTCCTCAAAGAATGATTTATAAATGATAAAATATAAAATATTTAATTTTTACATCTTTCTCGGCTTTTGAAGAACTTGAAATAATATTTTTAGTTAGTGTTAGATGTAATACTTCGCATTTTTGAAAGATTTTAGAAGTTAAAATAGTAATTAAGTAGTAAAAATTATATGATATTATAACTTACTGAAAAATATAGTTTTAAGCTTAAAATCTTTCTTTTTTCGCTCTCTGCATTCGCACACAATGCCATTATGAGGGCATAGGTTATGGTCGGACCCCCTAGACAGACTCCCTGAGTCCGGAGTTTGGACGTAGCCTCCATCGTACGCACCCACACATGACAGGCAGGGTTCGTAGGGACTACTCCCTCTCGCCGGGGTAATTTCGTAGACAAACATCATTGGCATTTCTGTTTGAAGGCTCTGAGTGCCAATTAACTGAACGTGGCTGGCCCCACCTGAACCGGACGGGTGGATGGATGGATGAATGGATGGATGGATGGGCAACCGGGGCAGTTGAGAGTACCTCCTGGGTACTCGACCCAGCAGCATAATATCGATCGTACTGCCAAGGGGTGTGAATCTAATTGTTGTGCGTTAAATGTTGATACAGGAAGTCTTTAAAGTTTAATAAATTATAAATGATAAGGTGATGCATTTGCTTATCAGAAATCAGTAAAGAATCTCTTTGGTATTACTGGGTATATAATAATTAAATAACTGCTATTGTGTTCATTAATTTTGTTATCTATAAATCATTCTGTATTTCCACACTTATCTCTTAATTAATTAATGCCAAAGTGCTAAAGTGTTGGTGTTTGTGTCAAGCTTCATCTATGGCATTTCCACTTGCAGATAACTTTATTCTCAACTCTAGTTTTTCTTGGCCGACTTTGGTTAGCCGCTGGCGGTGACTTGGCAAACTTGGTCATCAACACGTAGTCTCATTTGGGATACTTTAACCACACACAAACAGACACACACACACACACACACACACACTCACACAACTCATCAAGGAACTCAGTAGAGGCGGCTGGCCACGTGCCGAAAAGCCCCTTTGCCGGAAAAGGACTCCGGAGGCGGGGAAGAGGGACTGAGCTTTTAAATTAAATCACAAAATGAGGATAGAGCGACTAAAGCTACCGAGGCAGCCGCTAAACCAAATAAATAAACCCTTTGGCCGCAGTCCTTGGTGTCCTTGGTCTTAGCAGGCGCGTCCTCCTTGGGAGAGATAACAGTAAAGACAGGAAGTCAACTTGCCAGTGGGTACAGTGGGTAAATATTGAATATTTTAAAGGAAGATTCCTTTCATTTCTTAAGAAATTTTTCCTAGTTTTAAATATTGTTTCTTTCTTTTAATTCCTTAGACTACAAATTATATATTTAAACACCTTTTAAATATAATAATCTACAGAAGCTGTGTTAACTTCACCCACTGTGAGAAGGCTCTGACTTCTCGTCGTGCCTGGCAATTCGGTCGCCAAAAAGGACACACGGAGACCAAAAGGGATAATGGCATAAAATCCAACAAAATGAAAAGAAAGCGGCAAATCATGTTAAGAGATTTAAATTGGATTAGTTGCCATGTGTGTGTGCGCGAGTGTGTGTATCCTCCTCCTTCGTGGCGTCAACTGACGTTGGCCGTGAAGCCAGGTCGGCGTCTGCCTGTGTGCAACTGGATGTGGCTGTGAATGTCCTGGCAGGGCCGCCACTCGCTCATCTTGACATCAATTTTGTCACTTGATTTCCCTTTCTCTTAGAATTTTCCTTCTTTTTTTTATTCCAAGTCAAGCCCAAGCCCTGTGCCTTTATTTATTTTGTATGCTTGACACAATTCCTCGTTGAGGGCTCACGGCTCGAGTGTCTGTCTCTCCGGTCCTCGATGCCATTCACCATTCGCTGAGTATCTGCTCTTTCGCAGCCCTCGACAAAGGTCCGCCCGGGTTCTGCATCTGACAAGTCACCCACCCCCGGGTGGCTACCTCGGTTGGGGTCACCTTCCATCATCATCGTCCATCTCCGAAACGAGGGAGCGTTGTTTGACACCCGGGGACATGGCGTCAGGTTGAGCTAGCGTCGACACCCAATAAAAGCATGTGTCTCTTTAAGCATGCCCGGCCATTGGGCATGATTTATTACGAGACTAGGGATTTAACAAACTTTTTAGTGGCAGTCCACCATTTTAAGATTTTTTTTGTTTTTTTTATATATTTAAATATTAAAGTTTTAAGGAAATTACTTGCTAGCGCTATCTTTTCCCTTTTTAGACTCGGCCTCCTCGGTGGGCTTTTTGCGATACTTGATCTGTGAGGTAAAGATGTCGTAGCCCAGACTTATGGAGTTATCATACAACACCCGATACTGGGGCTTGAGCAGCCAGAAGTTGATCAACTGAGCCACAGGCCACACTGTCCACTCGGCGGCGTAGAGGATGGGAGCCTTATCCCAGATCTCCTGCTTCAACTCTTCCCACGTCGTTTGCTCCATAATGGCCATTGTGAGAAAAAAGACTGTCATGTAGAATGGCGAGCAGATAAACTGATCTAGCAGGATCTTGATTATCACCGTCCTAAGAGTACGCTGCGGGAAGTAAAAGTCCAGGTAATGGTACCAATAGTGGCACACCACGCCCACCGTTAACCCAGAGATACCCATTCGCACGGTGCGGATGCGATTAAATTGGGGTATCTCCCCGATCACCTTCTCGTAGGTCTGTTCCATTGCATCGCCCACCATGCTAAGGCCCACCGAGACGCCAATGTTGGTGTAGAGCAAATATTTTGGACTGAAGGCCGCCTGGTGGATGCGGTCCAGTAACTGTAACACTTTCTTCCCAAACAGTCGGCCGGCCATCTGGGAACCCTAGCGTAATTTCAGTGTGATTGCAGTTAACTCATGACATCCTTTTGTTTGATTTTAATATATTTTCTTATTATTAAAATATTATTTCGGACTTTTGACAGCTTGAGCAAAACCCGAAAGATCTGTCAGAAGAATGCTTTAGAACTGGAATAAATAATGTCCAACAATCGGAATATTCTTAGAAATATTCCTTAATAAATTATATACCTTTAAATATTAATTATTTATTATTTATTATTTCCTTCAGTTTCGTTGTTTTATATTTTTCATTTAAAGTTTTAGTTTATTAAAACATGTACCAGTCTTTCTTTTAGACAAAAAACTACGAACGAATTCCAATCAAAATGCTAACCAAATGGCCGCAGGAATCTCTATAAATATGTTTTGTTAAAGTCAAAGGCACAACCACAGCTAGGATATTTTCCATTTGAGCGCCAGGATATGAAAGGATTGAGTGGGGTAGGCATTTAGCTCGGAAAACAAAGCACAAACAGGCAATGAAATCAATTTGGTGCCGGCAAACACGAAATGAGTTTTCGGAGGATTTGTTGAGGTAGCCTAAGCAGGCTCTACCAACTTATATCTAACGCCTTGAGGCAAGGATACGGTCGGTGCCGTTGAAAGGATCTAAAAAAGGGTTGTTGGCCACCAACACGCACCGAAAGAAGACAAAAAAAATCGCTTCGCTTGGCATTCAAATGAGGCTTTCTCGCTCCTAATCCCTCCTCCCTCTCCACATGTTGCTCCTTCGGGCCCAGTTGCCGCATCAGCATCCGCATCCTCCTGCTTTTTTGGGGACGCGTCCTGGGGCTCGACGCCTCCGGCAGCGAATTTGTTTGCCGCCCGGTGTTGGAGAGTTAATTCTGCCAAATCATTCGCACGCGATTCGCAACCGCAGAGCCGGGTAAAGGGAACCCCTTCACAGGATGCCGCCCCTTGGGGAAATCAATGTGGGGGCCAGGCATGTGTGTGTCTGCCCTCCCAAATTCCCCCTTTACATCCTTCAGCCCCAGCCCGGGGCCAGTGAATTGAAAAATATTTACGGCCTTCTACAATCTACGCTAAAATCCAATTTTATTTTTATATTTTCGTCGAAATCCGCCATAAAACCGGGATCCGCCGCCGCCGCCGCCCCATATCCCGCCCGTATCCGGCCCTCCAACCTTCTGCCTCCTCTCTCCTCCCGGTTGTCAATTCAAAAGCGGCAACCGTAAATTCAGCTTTGCAGTTTGTTTGCCCGGCTTTCCCATATCAACTCTGACTCTGACACGATCTAAGGACGGGTTGTTGGCCCCACAGGGGGAATGGGAGGCACTTGTTTCATTAGCGTTTATTTTTCGGCAACCCCCCCTTACAAACATTCATTGCATTCGCTGCATTATTTGCAGGCGCTAAATACACGAATTGTATACAATTGCCAAAAATATGAGAGTGTCATGTGCCATGACATCAAAAATAATAAAGGTAAATAGTACAAAATCAAAAACAATAAAGGAGAATGCCTGGAAACAAATTTAATTTAGTCTGGCAGAATAAATGCAGTTTATATTTGGGTTTGGGAATGTTTCTCTTTTTAAATTAAACCAGGTTATGATGATTGGAATTTTAGAAAATTTAGGTTACCTTGCTTTCAATTATGTAATATGCCATAGATAACTTTGACATATAAATTGATAAAGAAATTTAAAAGGGAAATACTTTTTGCAATATTCAAAGCAAAAATTATTTTACACCTTATTGTTGTTACTCTACAAGACCTTAAAAATTTGTTACCGTCAGAAAAATGGCTCTTTAAAAAAGGTCAACAACAATAAACGCTGATTTCGGTGAGTTCCAACGCATAATCTTCATGCCAGGACCCCTTTCTAGGTCTAATTCTTTGTGCAAATGAAATGTGTTTACAGCCCTCGCATATTTACATACTGGATCTGGCATCCGTTACCCTTTTTGGGACACAGAGTTGCTAAAGTAGTAATATTGTGTTGCCTGGCCTGTCCTCGGGAGGTTCCTGTACCATGGACACATGAGTATGTCTGGCTGGACGCCAGCCAGGCTTGTGGAGCATGACGGAAGACTTCCCGAAAAAAAGAAGAAAGAAAAATAAGGGAAAAACAAGGAACAGAAAAGTGAAAGCGGCCATGCCGGGCAAATGCATTTTCATAGTTTTTCCCACTTTGTTATGCTGATTTTTGCACATTTTCCGTTTCCCTTCGTTCCTTTTGCTGGCAGTCATGGTGAGCCCAGAACTCCGGCTCGTTCGTTCCGCTCTCAATTTTTTTGCTGGCACGGGATCTCTGGCCAGTTTTAGGGTTGGGTTTTCGGAGCATGTGTGCATTTTAATTGAATTTTTCATTTCGCTCAATAAAAGCAAAAGCCGAATATGCGAGCAGCGAGGCGCAAAAAGTGTCATAATCCCCCTCATGTCCTTGGACCCGTTTTAATTCAACCAATAATGGGAGTGGGTTTGGCCTAGGGATGTTATGTATATTGAGAAGAAATATCGGTATGATAAATACCGATAAAATACAAAATATAACGGAAATTTCAATCGTTGCATATTGATTTAACCTTGAAAAAATGGAAATACTTGGTTTTACATAATATTAGATTTTTACAATCAATATCGCCGCCATATTTATTTATTTTATTTGCCATTACTGGCATTGATTTGGTTGATTTACTCCTCTACAGCTGAGCATTTCACAATTCACTTGATAAAAATATATAGTATATATTATATTTTGCAAAATCACTCTCTAATTGATTTTGAATCGCTTTTCAATGGCATTTTAGTTCATGTTTAGACCAGAGAGACAGAGAAAGAGAGGAGAGCCACTGTTCGGCTTTATTTTCCAGCGGCTGACTCGGCTTCAATTTATGCAAATTAAATCGAAATGTGATTTTAATGGTATTTCAGCTCGGTGCCTGGCTCAAATGATGATGAGCATGTTGGCAAATGAATGGGAATGGAAGTCAAAAAGTTTAGTTAGCTTGAAACTGCGTTCGATTTCCCTCTCTCTCCCAACGAAAGGAAGCCAGCTATAACCGCACAGATTCCGTTCCGGAAAACTAACTTATTCAATTAGTGGACGGGAAACTTTGAGAGTTTACACTAGGCAACAAAATGTATGCCAAAGATCTGCAGAACAGTCCAATTAGCTGTATGGATAGTACGTAAAATAAAGTATTATGTCCAATTTATCAAGTGCTTCCACAATGGAGACAATAAATCAAACATGGAAATGTAAATTTTATGTTTTCCTTTTGGCAGACACATCTGCGGGTCAGGATGAAACAAATATCAACAATTTTTTATATGAATAGATATATTTATATATCAGAAAATACACATGGAACTGGTAAAGCGGATTACCGACAAAAAATGCCTTAATACTGGTAGCGCCACAGTGGCTCTGTTTAAAGACAAATACTACTTTTTTGTTGAATAAAGTTTATTGGAATTAATTATCAACACAGACTATTTTTCCCAGCTTTTTCAACTCCCTAAATAATTTCATCTTACTGGCAAACAAAGGGGGAATTTCCAAACAAAAACACGGCAAATGCCAAAGGTCAATTCACTTGGATCGTGCAATCAACCGGTTGTGGGTAAAGGAACTCCCGGCATATTTGAATTGCACCGCCGAGGAAAATAAGTCAGCTCACCGTTAACGTAAACGAGCAAATAGTCAAACAGTCAACACGGCGGCGGCATCCCATGTTCCCAGTTCCCAGTTCCGCCCCACCTGCCGCCAGTCGTGCCAATTTCGTCAAGGCAAACAAAAACAAACAACAAGGCACCTCCCCCCGAGCCAAATAGGGCCAGCCTCACCTCCTGCAAAGGGGTCTGTCTGGACGATGCACAATAACAAAAAAGAGCAATAAGGTGACGAGCAGGCAGGTGGAACAGAAGCACTTGCAGAAATAAAGGAACTAAATGGGAGTATTTAATAATAATATACATTAAAATGTACTACACATTTTTAATGTAAAGTTTTTTAATTAAAAATAATTAATGTAATGTTTGAAGTTGCTTAAGAAATATCCTTTAAGACGTATGCGTCTACTGACTTTATTTTTGGGAATTTAATTAGGGAACATCATAAATTACCAAAGTAAAAGTTAAGAAGTTCTTTAGTAAAACTTTCATTCTAAAAATGAAAAGAAATACATAGTTTTCCCAATTTTTATAAATATTTAAAAAGATCCTTTTTCAAGTGAAACAATATTAAAGCTACAGTTTCGGAGAATCACATTTGTTTATATCATAAATTATTTTCTTCATAATTTAAGTTTCCCTTTCTTCAGGTGTGACTGTTTGTTATTATCCTGGGTAGAGGACAGGTGTTTATGAGGCGCAAAAATGTCATACATCATGCGACACGCGATGCCAGATGGGTATGGAAACCAGGACTCCGTCTCGTCTACTCCACATTGAAACCTTAGTCCGCGTCCTGATGTCTCTTCGCCTCACCTTCACAGAGCGGAACGAGTGGAGATTTGCTTGGTTTGCGAAATGGAACAAAACGGCGGGCATCACCGCCGCGGATTTGTAACTTAGATGGATCTGCTAACGCCTGGAACGAAAAATGAGTACGCCAAAGGATATGCTTCCCACTGACAGACTGCACCATCAGCTCCTCTTGCAGCAGGGCAACATTAGGGAGAGATGTCCTGGCTGGTGACTCCTTGCCAGAATAGGCATTCATGCCCAGCTAAGTGGCACACGAAGCGTTAAACTATTAAGCACATGTTGCCACTCCTTGCTCCTAGCTGGGTGATTCATAGAGTAGAAGATGGAGATGGAATGAGGTTGCAGGATCACGCACACAGGAAGTGCTCTCACCGCCTTTGTTATGCGGCTTAAGATAAATCATGCACACAAGTCCTGGGCACAGGAATATGTCTCCGTGCCGTGAGATTACTACATAAATTCCGCTTGCCATCACATTTAAAAATTTCATTTTGTCAAGACTCAAGGCTCGTCGGCGGGAGAAACCATGTTTCATTCAGCTGTTGTCCATGTGACGAGTTATTGAAACGCAATTTTTGCTGAACAGATGGTGCAGGCTTGGCAACTTGCTAATAATTTCATTTTTTATGAAAATGTTAAGCATTAATTTTGGAAGCAAAAAGTTTGGTTGATGAATTTAAGTTTTATTTTATTGCATAATGATACTAAACGGTTGTATTAAGTTCTTTTTAAATTAAGAAACTAAAAATTTAATACAAATTATAGCTTTTAGCATAATAAATATAAAAAACATACAGAAATCAAAACCTACTTGCATCCCATCGCTCTAAACTTTAATATTAAACTTTTCTGTATATAAAAAACTGTGTTAGAAAACTTTTAAAGGCCACAAAATTATCCTGAAAACTTAAACGTATATTAAGCCACACATTTGATTACATTTTGCCCGCAAAGCTCTTATCCTTACACACACATTAGCTCTTTGAAGGGAGTGTAACTACTGGTAAACTAAAGTGCTTAGAGCGAAAAACACAAAAAAAAAGATAAAATAAAACAGCCAAATTAGAAACATACACACACAGACAGAGGTTTTTGTCCCGTTGCCTGTCTAACTGAATAACTTTTCAAAGGCAGTGTAAAAGGATATCATGGAAGGGCGGTTAGATGGGGGATAGGGTTGGTTGGGGCTTGGGTTGGGGAACTCTAATTAGAATAATTTTGCGCTGCGTTGCGCTTGACAGCGCTGCAAAGGTGGCGCCATCTGGCGAACGGCGGCAACATGAAGGCTCTGCCTGCAGGACCTCCTCATACACACACACACACACTTCAATTCACAAAACAAATATAAGCACTCAGAAAAAATATCCCTACAAAAGTAATACTAAAAAAAACTAAGAAAAAAATACATCTTTTATTTGATGTAATAATACTTTCTTATTAATAAACTTATTCTTTATTAATTATTAAACTTAATTCACATAATTAGAAAATTAACATATATTTTTTTTATGCTAAAACTCCTCCTGTGTTTTCCCTGTGTTCAGGAGGCACTGTGGCCTGGCCTGCATTGCCCTGCATAAAGAGTAAATGTCAGGACGAAAGGTCACTGAACCCAGGTACAAGGATCCTGCGGGAGGCAGGCAGATGTGCTGCCAAGTGACACAACATAATCATGATAAAAGCCTTCATACACCCACACCCACACCCAACCCACGAGGACCAAGTTGCAGGCTACCCGGGGTGAGCTTAAATTACAGAATTTAATTAATTTCGCAGAGATTTTTCATCGGTCGCCGCGCACTTGACTTTGTACATTTGACTCATCTCCTTTTGCTCTTTTCCCCCGGCCACTAATTTCCTCATCATCTGCGGTTGAGTCGTTTTCATGGAAATCAACCAGGACTTGAGCCTGCCACATGTGCAGCATCGCGGGGCTCCGTTTCCATTTCCATTTCTACCTTCCCCATTCCCTTATCCTTCCCCGTTCCGTTTCCATTTCCATTTCCACTTTCATTTTAATTTTAATTAATTTCAATGTATATGTGGCAGCTGGGACTGTCGCTCGCCAGGAGCCAGGAGCCATGGTGGATGGAGATGGAGATGAAGATGGGAGGCTGTGTCCTGGAGGCAGTCGAGCAGTAGCCAAAATGATTATGAGTAATTAGTTTTAATGGGCTCGAAGCCTGTCCTGGCAGCTGCAGAATGTCACACCTGGGCCAGGTAGGTGTCCCGAGTCCGGAGTAGCCGGTCGCCTTGCACACTTCAAAGATGAAAGTTAAGCTCGAGGGGCGGGGTTGAGTTACCAAGAGCTAAATATTTCAGTTGTTTCTGCAAATTACCATGTAATGTAATCCTCTTGGTTGCATACATATATATATAATATATTCTCGGTGGCTAACTGGCAAAATTAATGGAGCTTAAACTAGGTATTCTGGTTAAAGTCTAAGTTTAATTTTAATGAACTTGAGGGATTTTAGTCTACTTGATTATTTCATAATAAGGAAATTGCATGCTCTAAGTGAATGCATTATAAAAGCAGAGAAAGAAAAGTTTAAAGTTTGAAAATAATATATTTTATGTAAAATGTGAGGGAACCTGTTGATGTACTTAATTAAATTAAAGTCAGTTCTCCTGTTTATTATCTACTTTATTATATAAATTCAATCGAAAGATAGCAAATTAAATACTAACTAGTTACGTTTATTAAATTCTCTGAGAATAGATTTATTATAGACTATTAATTTAAGCCGAGACCTCACTCTGTTCACAATTTAAAGCTACAAATGAAAGCTATATATTTACACATTTGCATTTAACCTAATTAATATTCAACAAATGCTAATTTATGATTGTGCCAAGCCACAGCAAAAAAGAAAATAAATAAATAAATAAACAAACAATTATATTTGTTTCCCATTCACAGAAAACTAATTAAAAATGAGGACATTTTAAGGCTACAAAGAGCATATATAATCCAGGTTCATGATCCGTATCAATGCGACTTTAGCTGGATTCTGTGAAAACAAATTCATAAATCAAAGCCAATTTGTAGCGCAATCATAACTGACATTTCGCTGTCTCGACGCTTTGATCGGTTTTGCAAATAGATATATGTCAACGAAATATTCACAAGGATTCCAAAGACTGCAGTCCCGGAAAACGGGGAAAAATCGAAGATTTTGGCGGAATAAAAATTGAGTTGCGGAAATCAAAGCTTTTGAACATTGAGGAGAAAGTCGACACACACACACAGAGACATATGGGAGAGTAAGAGGGAAAATGAGAAAATTGCAAAAGCTGTGATAGGGGTTGGGAAATGCGGTGGAACGAGTACAATACAAAATTTAATGGTGCGCAAATTTTGATTGTTTTACTTTTTCGAGAAGGGAAGAAGTTTCCTTGGTCTTCTCTTTTTTTTCCTGTTTTTGTTTTCCGCTTTCTGTTCCCATTTTGTTTGCATTCGCTATTTATTTATTTCGCAGTGCTTTGAATTCGTTTTCCCGCATTTTATGCATATTTCAGATTCAAATATTTTTGCTCCGCTATTTGCTTTGCCTGGGCTGGTTCTGGTCTTCGTCCTCGTCCTGGTCCCTCGCGTATTTGTTTAGCTGCGGGCAGGCTCCGGCGGTCTCCCATATATACATACATATATTCGTTATACTCTTCTCATTCGGAAAATAACAACGAGAAACTGGGTAATGTTTTGTTTTGGCCTTCAGGTGCTTTTTGTTTTCGAGCTCATTCCTCCAGTCCATTGAAAAGCCAGCGAAAAGTTGTTGTCAATTGTAATTTGATTCCCACTCCACTCCGTGGATGGATGTGCCTCCCCCTAAGGTCCGTCAGCTTCCTTTTCCCGTCTCTATGATTACGCATACGCTCCGTTGGACAAAAAGCAAATTGTAATTAGACGCAGGGGCCGGACTGCCGCAAGGACATAACATGCGTGTGGACAACAATGAACGGAAGCATTACCCAGATACATTTTCATCTTGTTATCCAAGGCAATAGAAAGCTGACCTGCGAGTGATACTAATGAAAAGATACGATTACAATAGAGGTACAATTTCAGCTTTGACAGAAACAACAAACACAGGAAGACATAGTGTTATCAGTGTCCTAAAAACCTACACATCCAAGAACAACCTGTCATTATATACTCACTTCGGTGTACCCCTAAAATCGACTCGACACTCAGAAATCGGTAAGTCATTTGTGTTCGAAATCTCAGTCAATTTTTAGTTCGGTTTTTTTTTTTCCATTCGATAGTAATCCCGCATAGACAATGTTGGACAGTCATGTGGATGGATACAATGTGGCTGGGGCAAGCGAATCACCTGCAGGAGGAGAGGTCTTGCCATCGAATGTACCCCAAGTCAAGCCCAATGTGCAGATCCAAAAACCAGACGTCGAACGCTGCACGGCCTCCATCTTGCAGGAATCCTTTGAAATGGATTACAGCCTGCCCGACTTGCCGCTAAAACCGCTCATGACCCAAATGGATATCATGGGAAGGTTACGCGAGCAGGGAGAGGTAGGGGATTGGCTTGGGTTTAAGTCATCTTCGCACTTGGAAAGCGGCACCAAGTTATCCGAAGATGATGCTTGTCCAGTTCCTTATTTTATTCCGGAACTTGAGATGTACTGCGCCCGCGCAGAGGCTGCCAGCCTAAAAGAGCTAACCTTGACACCCATTGAAGAAGAAAATGAATTGGAAAACGTGGAAGTATTAGAGACAGAGGAAACTTGTCCTTCACAAATCGAAGATATAAGTGTTCCCGAAATTAAGGAATCAAATGTTGTTGAGGTTGAAGAAGCTCAAGTCCATGGGCCTGAAGTCAAGGAGGCACTTTCCCTCAATTTGGAAGATTTAAATCCCACCCAGCTTGAAGAACCCAATGCACCAGAGATGGAGGGACCTACAGGAGAGGATAATGCACCTGAAGAATTGGTAAAAGTACCAGTAATCGAAGAACCATCATCACCCGCTACCATATCCCAAGAATTAATTCAAATGGAAGAGCCAATGGCAATGCCAGAACGTGGTATTGGGTTTATTAGCTCATTGATTGGTATTAAACCAATTTGGAGGCCAAGTGTAAGGCTCTGTTTTGGCGACAGGGAACGAAGAAGGACCCAATCCGAGGAGGAGATGAAACAGCAAACATCCAAGGCACTAAAAAATCTAATTCTTCACATAAATCTATTCAAGAAGTTTAAGGAAGTCATTCAGGGTAAGTTATAAAAAGGAGTTCGAATTGTTTCTTTATAAACTCAACATTTTTAGAGAAAAGCAAGACCAGGGGCACCATGACCTACTCAGCGCAGTTTAAACAAAAGGAATTCCAGCCAATTGTGGCTCGATTGAACCGTCAGGGGGAACTTCCAGCGAATGCCTTGGCCGGCGGAGAACCCTTCCAAAGAAATCCAGTCATGCATCCTGAGAGAATACGTGTACTTTATAAGCTAGATGCCGGCGATGGATGGGCCAGAAATTCACAGGATTCGGATTCTAGTGATAGTTCCGATAGCGATGACTCTGGGATCAAGACTACTTTAACTGGCTATTCCCATGAAATCATGAAGATAAAGCATCCAATTGCCGATCGTCAGGACATCGAGAGCAGCGGCAGAATCCTGTTCAGCAAGCCCGTTACACTGTTTCGTTTCAACAGCGTCAAGCAGTGGCAGCGGGAGGGAACCTTACCAGGACACAATAGAGATTCTTATACGGGAGATATCAAGATTTTGGAACGCCATGGACTGTACTATATTTTACTTCGCGAGAAGAACTCAAGCTTCTTGCTCGTTTACACTCGCATCGATGGCAGCTGGCACATTGGTTACATGGCCAACAGGACCAACAGCTGCGGCTGGTTCAACTTCAACTACGCCTTCTGTCCGGAGGGAACTCCGGAGCACTTTGCCTGCACCTTCCAAGAGCCCAGCCATGCGGCAGAGTTTGTCGCCAGGGTCCGAAATCTTGTGATAAAGGCTCGCATTCTTAATTTTCCGCGATAATTATTGATTTCTGATAAGCGTACAAATTATTGTAATCTTTGGTTATATTTTTTAATTATTAAAATATATACAAATTCTAGTTTAACGATATGTATATAATTAGGAGATATTTTGGTAAATATTTAGTGATATATCTAGTGGATTCTTATGCAAAAAACATGAAATAAATTAAGAAAATATGGGTATATATATTTCTTTTTGTTTATTAATTTCCATAGATTAATAATACCTTTCTGAGAAAGGGTAGCAACCCAAGGAGCCCCTCAGTTAATTTAATCGTTGCCACAGCAACTTCCACATCGATCCAACAAAAGACAAACCAAACGGAATATCCTTTAAACGCTTATTCAAAGCAAGAAGCACAGATGAAGCCATGGAATCCGACAAGCTAAACGAGTTGAACCGACAAATAAATGAGATTAAGAAGCGCATTTTGTTGGCAGGTGAGAGTCCTTAAATCCTCCAAAGTGTCAAATATTTGTTTTATTAAAATTCTACATTTTCAGAGGGACAAAAGACAGCAAATGCGGCCGAGTGGCAGAAACAAAACCGCATTAATTGCGACACCATTGGCTCACTGAAGAAGGACATTAAAGAATTGACTGTAAAGGCGAGTCGTCTTCGTAATCCTGTCCAGCGCCCTTTGGTCATCAAGGAGCCCAGTGGGGAGCAACGAAGGGCGCAGAGCTGCACCCCCACCATAATTGTGGGCAAGGCCACATATCCGGTAGGGGCCAAAAATGCCGACGATGCCATTTTTCTCACCGATCTCAAGATTACTGAGAGTCGGAAGCAGATGGATCTGCTGCGGCATCGCTTTAAGTCCCGCCAGCAGCACTTCAGCAAGCTGGTGGAGAAGTATCGCGGTTTGTTGGCCAACAAGGAGGCTCAGAACCAGAATCTGGGCGAGAAGCCACCAGAAACACTCGAGGAGGATGCCAACAGGAAGGTGGGAAACTCTAATAAATATTTAAAAAATATTTAAATATATTTATAATATTTAAAAAATCTTTACAGCTCGTTTGTCAACTGGAGAATGAGATCCACCGCACCAATGTCCAGTGGATGGAGGCGGAGCACATCCGCAAGAAATACCGTTCCATTGAGGCCTCTCTGATGACGGATGCCGAGCGCTTTGAACGTAGTCTGCGGGAACTGGAGGCTTCTCTGAGCGATCAAAAGGCAGAGATTGAAAGGCTGCAGCAGGTCCATAATGAGGCTGTGGAAATGCGGGACGCCGCCAAAGTAATCCTTCAGAGACAAGAGCAGCAGGCAAATCTCTCACAAAAGACACGGGAACGTCAGGCCCTCGACTTCCGGAAACAAGTGGAGGCTCGTAAACTGGAACTAGAGCGGATTGGTCGCAAACTCTTTGCGGAAACCAAGACATTGGTCCATCAGGACAGCGTCGGTTCCAGTTCCGGCGATGGCCAGCACACGGCCAAGACGGAGAACGGTGAGGAAGAGCCGGCTTCCCAGCTGGAGAGTGTAACCAGCGACATGGAGTCGCTATTCAAGCAGCTGATGGAGGCCTCTGGGGCCACCTCACCCTTCGAGGTCTTTGAGCGATTCAGTGCCCAAAAGGAGTCCGCTGCACGTCTCAATTATCTAAGAAAGGCGGCCGAGGCAGAGAAGGCCAATCTCGAGGCAGAACGTGAGGCTCTAACCAGCGAGCTGGAGGCCTCCAAGTTCTCGGATGTCAAAGAAAGCGAAGTGTTAGTATATAATAATTTATAAATTATTAAAAAATTAATTTATTATATTTTAAATGTCAATAGAAACCAGGAAGTCATCGAGCAGATCAAAAACAGCATCGCTGCCAAGGAACAGGACCGCAAGTTGGACACCGATGAGGCAGACAAGTCGATGGGTGTCCTGAAGTATCTCAAGGAACGCATCTGCGAGATGATCTTCAAGGTGCAGGAGGTGGATGAGAGCAATATTGAGATACCCGAGAGGAAGCTCCATGTGAGCGTGGCTGAACTACCAAATTTTCTGGCCCACACTGCCGCAGATGAGGACTTGATTGAGGTGATTTTCTGCTTAACCAATTATTATTCTTGCTGGAAATTTCCTTTCTATTCCTCTCCTCCTCCTCCTGCAGATACTCAAACTAAAGATTAAACGCTGCCAGGAGCTGAGCAAATCCGAGGATGTGCCACCGTTCGAAATACCCAAGCTGGACATTGTTGACGAAGAGGAGGAGGAGATGTACAAATCGGAGCAGCCCAAGTCCCCATCTGCGCCCGAGGGCGAGAAGCCCCAACCGATGCCCATGTGTTATTACAATCTGTTTGCCGGACGGGCACAGCGGGCAGCTGGCACCTCCTCATCCTCACCGGAACAGGCGCCGGCGGCGGGTAAGAGATTGATACCAGTCGAGTTCGTGCCGAGCCCTTTGGCCATTCTAAAATCATTGCCTACCAACAGTGGCCACCACGGACGATGATAACGAAGTGCCCTCACGTAACTTCCTCAAGCGACAATCTGTACTTATTGTTGACTCTAAGTCCAGGCGAAAACCATTTAGACCAGCTCCCGGGGGAAGGCGAAAGTAAAGTGGAATTAAAGACGTAGAAGATGCTGCCATTTGGTCTACAAAAAACTATAAACCATCAATGATTCTTAGCTGTAATGCTTGGTGGAATAATTAAACACAAATTATAAATAAACTTCTAAAAAAAAGTAATGAAATAACAGATTTTAATTACTTCTAAGTTTAATTCTTCATTCTAGTTCGAAATATATTATTTATCTGAAGGTATACTTACTTTTTAGTCCGTCTATAAATATTAAATACATTTTTAAGAGCTCTTTAAGGCATATTTTAGACATCTTTCCTGAGGAAATGCATTTATAGCTGACTATCTACAAACTGTATACAAAAAAAGAATAGCTCTTTGCCTTAACAAGCCTTAGACAAATTTTAAATAATTAATGGAGCTTCCAGGAAATCCAATACTCCTTTCATCCTGTCACTATATATTTTCAAGGCTAGAATATCAAGCAAAAAAACGGCACTGCAGTCTCTCATTGCCTTGAAGGCGATTTAATATCTGAGGCGGGCGCATCCTCTGCATATTCCGGCTGCTGCTCACTGCAGTTGCTGGATAAATGTCAGCAGCTTCAGTCAAACGACATAACAAATAGCCGTCCCACCGATGCATCCACTGCAAAGACAACGACAGCCGAGCTGGTAAACAGAATTTACTGCCCCAAGGAGAATGACTAGGATGACTACGACTACGACTACGACTACGACTACGACGACTAGGAAGAAGGAACGACTGGGAGGATGGGCTGGCAAATGAAGTGCAAAGCGGAACAAAGTGCGGATCGCGGCTGTTGCAAGCAAAAATAACCTTTCAAAAATTGTTTACACCAACTGACAGACAGTAGCCAAAATCCAGGATTTTTAGTCCCAAAAAAAGAAGTTGGGAAAAAGTTCCTAGAGTCCTTGCATTGTTAGTTTCTTTGTTACTAAGTAACTCCTTGGTTCTCTTGGAAAATAATAGCTAAAAATTAGACTTCTTTAAAATTCTTTCAAAATATTATTTCAACAAATTCGACAGCTCCAACCACTGTGGGCCGAAGGACATTCTGACGGCTAGAACGGACTCAGCTCGGGCTTTTCTAGTTAGCAACAATGAAGAGCACCAGCTGACGACGAACAATCAGAAGGACAAGGACTGCGGCAAGCTTCGGTGGCGATGTGTAAACAAAGGCGCCGATGATCCATTGCCAGGGCCTCGACAGTGCTGTGCTGCCGGAAGTCCTCGGCCGGGACGAGGGGGGGGGGGGGGGGGGGGGGGGGGCATTCGAGGGATCCGTGTTGTGTGTGTCAACTAAATGTCAACAACGAGGACATAAACCACAGCAGACGCATACAAACAACCAACCAGCCGGGGCAAGGAGAACCACTTCCAAACGGCAACTCTGCCGGCTCCCAAGAAGCAGAACAAGAAGAAGTAGAAGGTGGCTGCAGTCAACCAGTTGGAAAAACAAAAGCATAGCCAGGAGCCAGGAGCAAAGGCACGAAGGAGCGAAGGAGTAGCAGCAGCATTGGCAGTGGCAGTGGCATTGGCCCTGACTGCATTGAGCAAACCCCGGCCGGAATCGAGGGTAACTTGGGGACTTGGCTTTGTGCGGTTTTCACTGCCAACCGAAGAAAGCGCTTAACACTGAGAATGTCGCAGCCTGCGGTTGATGGCAAAACCCGCATTGAATTGCACTGCTTGGCCCCGCGTGGGCCTGCCTTTGTCCTGTCCCGGCTGCGTTGGTGAAAGGACTGCGGCGTAATTTTCATCCTTAAATGAGTATGAATTATTTTTTTAAATGGGGAAATGACGAAGAATGAAAGCCTGAAACAAAGGCATTTCTATGGAAATTGATTAAAAACCAGCCAGTCTGAGCTGGGGGCTTAACGTTAATGAGTTTTAATATGGGATTTTTAAATAAAAAAGAAACATGTCAGATATTTATAATTAATAATTTTAATTGTGCTTCTAAAAAATGTAATACATATATATGTTAGTTTTTGTGTTGATTAATGAAAAAGAAGGATTATGTAGAATTTAAATTAATAAAAAATAAAGTTGTGCAGTTTAAAAAGTAATAACTACTTAATAGCCCCAACTCAGCCACCCATCGAAGTAAAATGAATTTCCCAGCTAAGCTGATAAATATAAGTGCAGAGTTAGATGGGTTATCTTCCATAATATCCCCATTACTTTTCCCGGCCGCTTTACTTTCATTTTTTCTCCCCCCCCCCCAAGAAACTTTCCGCGGCTTCGACTGGAACAACTTTCTCTTGCCATTCTCCTTGTAAAGGGCCACAAAAGCCAAAAAGTCCTCTATAGCAATTACTAAACTCTAATCCCCGGAGTGCGCCATGGGGTAATCCCCGAACCACAATTGAGGGGGCCCAGACCTTAAAGGGAATTAGCTAATTAAAGGTAAGTGATGGCGGAACCAAAACGGCTTACTGCCTTCAGCCCCCCTTACATCGTGTGTAATTGGATAGTCACGACTTTTATCCTGCCATTAAATCCCCCTGCTCATGCCTCTGACTTTTCAGGCCAACTCCTCCTCCGCCACGCCCACTTTTAAGGCAATTAAGCGATTCAATCTCTCGGCGCGACCGTTAATCAAACGCCCATCGATTGGCAGCAAGACGACGCTACTAATTTTAAGCCCATCGACTAAAGGTGGGCGTGGCCGCCAGGGGTTCGCCTGGCAACCGCAAACAATAAATTTGAATTTCTGCTGCTGCCGCGAAAAAGTTTTTAACTGTGGCCCAAACTACGAAGGAAATGTATGGGAAAACACAGAGGAAATTTGTACTACTCAATCTGTAGATGAAATATTTTATTTATTAAATTTAGATAGAAAATAAAATGATTTTTAATCTTTTGTCTATTTAAGAAATGAACTATTTTTTAACCCCTGTATTCATTATTTTATTTATAATAATTTCTCTCTGTGTACGGGTGTGTGCGCTTGACAGTGCGGCAAATAAATGAGCGGATACGGAAACGGTTTGGGCCACATCTCGGGTCCCCCTCTGCCGCGCTCTCGTTGGGTCGCCACTCGGCGAATGATAAATAACGTAATTTCTTTACAACTTTTCATTCAAATTTTCGCTACTTTTAACCGCACTCGGTGGCTCCATGGATGGCAGCCTGTTGTTAAGTAAAATAAATTGCGATTCCGTGTAATAAAAGTCAATCATAATAATTCAATGACGCGACGTATTGTTGTGCCTCGTCATTGGGCTGGCTGACTGGTGCCTGCAGCCATGCCAACCCACTTTAAGGCCGTTTACTGCGCCACCCCCTCACACCCAAGGGTCTTTCATAAAGACAGGAGTCCCTTCTGGGGGTCCTGACATCACCGAGAGCGCCGAGAATATTTGAATTTTTCGTTGATTCATTTGAATTTCTGGCAGCGAGACTACAAGCAAAAGATGTCTCTGGTAGGAGACGACTCTTCAGTTGTGCCTGACTGGACGGGAGAGCAGCAGAAGCCACTTATCATAATTAGGTGTCATTAGAAAACTAATCAATCACTTGTTACATGAGATAACGTTAGGTAAATATAAAAAAACGTGAAGTTCTGGCTTTAAAAATGATTTATATATAGTTAGTAATTATTTTTAGTTAATTACGAAACGTATGGGATTAGATAACTTCGAATTTCTGCACTTTAATGTGTATTTATTAGACAAACTTTAAAGTTTAAAGGATAAACTTTGAATTTTTCAGACAAATAGTATGAAAATATGATTGAGATTAGGAAAAATCTATGTTTTAAGATGGTCCTTCAACCATCCATATAGCACACCCTGTGATTGGGAAACTGCCTGCTGCACTGACCGCTAAGCTCGTTAAAGTACGGATAATCCTTGGGGCACTTTTCCGATTTCGTAGAGCGATAATCCTGGCAGACGGTGTACTCCCGACAGCTCGTGTTAATGGTGGTCACCATCAGGAGGTTCGTGTTCCCACAACGATCGTAGGAGCAGCTGTTGCCCTCCGGCGATGCGCAACTTTCGCTCCACCACTGAAAGTGCTGACCCCAGGGGCAGCTATTCCACTTTCCCACATCAAACTGGGAAGTGCAGGTGTAGTAACCATAGCAAGTCATTAGATCCGGTAGGAGCTGCTCTCCGGATCGATCTGTCTTATAGTATTTCGAGCAAATATGAGAATCCGTGGAGGGTGGCATGGCAGGCACTGTTTCATCTTCTTTGGAACAGTATTCCGGCAGCCAGGACTGGCAGTGACCTGTGATTTTATTGAAGTACCGACCAGCAGAGCAATTTAGTGAAGTAGCGAAACCATTGTGGCATTTATAGTAATTGTTGCAGGTCTGAGGATCTGCTAGAAGCACGCCATCCTTCATATAAGAACAGATATTATTCTGCGGACAGCCGGAGACTTCGGCCACACAGGTTTGCAATTTGTTGCTAAACACTTGATCCTCTCCACAGTCTCCTCCAGAGGCATACTCTGCGTTCTCACAGCTAACAAATAAACGGCAATTGGCAGGGTCCGCAGCATAGTCTTCAGGCTTTAACTCAGCACAGATCTCTGCCAAGTTGGAATGACACTTGGCCTTCGATGCCTCCTTGCATGTACCATCCCGAAAATTGAACAAAGTGCCCTCCGAGCAGGTTCGTCGATCGATGAGCCGGTTGTCCTGGCAATAAGCCCAGCCTTGGCAGTCGCTAGGATCTCCTATGTAGCCTGTTCCAGCCAAGAGACGGCATTTCTCCTCCAACGAGTACGCCTGGATTCCGATCAAGCAGGCCAGCAGTAAAACCATGTAGATATGACATTGCGGAACTACGGTGAGCTATCTTTTAGACTCCGAGCACTGATCACACTCTGCTTTTAGTACCTCTCATTTTTTTGGGTAGACCGTCAGCTCTTCCGGAACTCAATAAACTGAACTGGTTGCCCAACTTTTGGCTATATTTAAGTTGAGAGACCTGCCAGACTCGTGTACTGTTTAAAGATACCAAAACAAGCTGATAAGAAAAATGTGTTCTTTGTTTTTACAACAAAATTAGAAATGTTCAGAGTGAGTGACATGCGGATAAGACAGTATTGATTGCCGCTCTGCTTGAAAGGTATTGGGTAAACCCTTTTAAAATTAATACTTGTGTAGCTTTTTTCAGAGGTGATAAAAGTTTGAAATTACTCAATGGATGTGCGTGGGTTTTCTACAAATATAATTTATTAATAGACGTTTAGACTTATGGTAAACTAATAATGTTCTATAATAATGTTCTATAAACTATTTAAATAATATTTTATTTAAGCTTTAAGCTAGTTGTAAATTGAGATATAATTTTAAAATATAACAAGCAACATAACTGCACGGAAAACCCACTTAGTTCAATTTGATGCCCGTGCAATGTTAGCGAAAATTCGCTTTTCCAAATACGTTTATCGGAAAATATGAGACGCCTGCATAAATATAAGCTCAAGCATTTATACGTGTGTGTGTGTGTGATTGTGCTTTTCCGAGTCCTTTGCATTGTTAGCAAAGTTCCTGTTCGAAATCGAAGGATATTGGCAGGCAGGAGGGCACTGGAAAGTGGCAAGACGGTGCCTCAGTGGCTTGTCGCAATGTAAACTGCTTAGCATCGATTGGGTGCACTTATTGACATTTTATGCTTAAGGACATGCTTAATATCCACAACGTGCTATGCCAGCCGGAGCTCCACCTCCACGCCTCTTAAGCCCCTTTAGCCAGCTCCAATGACAGATACAGTGGGATAAAATTAAGGAGACGACAAGGAAATACTTTCCAAATTAAGTCATATTTATACTAGTATTGATAACCGATTAAAAAATAGATTTAACTTGTTTATAGGCTGATTTTAATATATGTAAAAATGGGTTGTTAAGACAGCAAAGTTGTCAAAAACAAACCACAGTAAATGTGAAAAAGGAAACCTGTTCTCTGGAGCAGAAAGAAACAGTTGCCATCAGCGGATGCTGTCTAGGGGCATAGACATCTCAATGTGTACTCTTAAATGCAAATGGCTTGGAGCGTAGAGCATGGAGACCCCTCGGAGCCCCCTGGCTTTTACCACTTCCGGAGCTCAAGGCTGCTGGTCCCACTGGCGGCGCCGCTTGCTTCCGTTTCCTCTCGTTCCTGCCCTTCCGCAGGACATTTATGCTGCTCATCAGCAACAGCAGCAGCAGCAGCAGCAGCAGCACAGACGTCACCGTGGCCCGCTGTCGTCGCCGTTGTCGTTGTCGAGACCATCTGGCGGCCACCCGGCCAACTACTTGCCCGTAATTTTCTTTTCAATCAGTGGCTGGCTGCCTATCCCCCGGGGCAAGGGTAAGACCTTCGTTCCCTACCATATATACACGCCCCCTAAACTCACAATGGCAAATTGTGCGACGGCGACTTTTTCAGAAAACTGTAGGATGTTTAAGAGGTCACAGAGAAAAACGAGTGAGAAGTTTAATAGTATAAGCGGGTCTTAAAAAATTGTTAAATACCAAAATCAGTGGAAAAACTCGATTATCAAATAACCAAAATAATAAATTTACATTCCTAATTATTTTCTGCTTTTCCAAGTCGATTTCATTTTATATATTTTCTCCCTGTGTCTTTGTGTGTAATGCCTACTTAGGATTTCGTTACTCTGTCGAGTGTCTGTCCGTCCAAGTTTTTCCCCTCTCTTTCCTTCGGTTTTCCCTGCTGCTTGCGTGCCGGATTCCGGATTTTTGTGCGCCTTTTCCGGGCCGCTCTTTGTAATTTTCCCCACATGTTCACGGCTTGAATATTTTATGGGCTTAAGTACTTTCAGTTAGAGAGCCTTTGCCCGGCCCGGCCCTGTGCGTTTTGCACCTTGCACCTCGTACATAAATTCATTAGGTTAGTTTGCTCTTCGCTCTTGGTCATTGTTTGCTCCTTGTCAGGTCCAGAAGGAGATCCCACTTGTTGAAGAGAGTTTGGCTCTATTAACATACCTGCAATGATAAGATACAGGGGATAAGAGTTAGTTGGTTAAAAGGTAACTGGAAGGTATCAGGAGCTGTAGGAGGCTAAGCTAGCTTTCCCGCATGGAGGAAAGTCCCTATTGACTTGGCTTTTTGGTTTTCTATATTTTCTAGTAAATATTTATGTTGTATTTTAATTAAAGCAAAGCCAAGAGAAGGTGTTGTGTAAATAAAAAGGGAGATATTTATTATGCAAAAAGGGCAAGTAGTTTACTTTACTTCGGTTTATCTTTAAAAGTGCAAGTTGAAGTTATTAGGAATGTAAATATTGCAGAGTTTTTGATTGAAACGGTTTACTTTATATTTGTATATTCAATAAATTACCTAAGCTAACGAAACGTGTTGCAAAACCGCAGCTTATTCTGGTGGTTTCAGCTATAAATTTATTCCAATTTAAAGTACAAATATCTTTAAAATGAAAGCCTAAACTTCAAAGTATTTAATGAGAAATTATATTTAAATTTGCTTCCATTTATTCTTACTAACTTCATCTTTTAGCATATTTCTTCTACTTTAAAATCAAATTTCAAATCGCAAGGCAAGACTTCTCCACCAGACCATATCTAAACGGCAAAGAAAAACGTTGAAAAACGAATGGTAAACATTTTGTGATAGCAAAGCGAAACATCTTCAGCTCAAGGCGCCACTTGGGCGACTGGGAAAATGAGCTCCGGCAAAGTCAGCAGGTCAAGGATTAACACGCTCTCTCCACCTGTCTCACATAACTCATTTTAATTAGGTTAAATATGCAATGAAAAACTGAAAAGTGCGGAGGAGCAAGGCAAGGCGGGAAAAAGGGACAAGAAAAAGGAAAAGGCAAGACATGGAGCAAGAGCCGCCGCACAGACATCGTCAGATTCCCTAAGAAAAGCGCTTGTGAGCAGGCAAGTGTAAGTGGGCGGGATCCGAGCTCAATGAGATGCAAAGGACGATAAACAAGCCCGCCAGCCAGCGACGAGGATGCTCCGCTGGCGAAATAAGGTTACGGGTCCTCGACTCAAAGACGCTGAAGGAAAACTGCACGGCCACAGGCAGCCACCAAGTCATATTTCTCTCTTGGCCAAAACGAAAACGCCAGGCAAACACGAAGGGAAGACCCGGACCCTGACTTGAACCCAGGCATGGACCCACTCCCAGAAAAGCTGAGCAAAGAATTATGGTGGCTTCGTTTCAAGTTGAAAGGCAAAGGGAAGCGAAGCGGGGTTCGGCACGTACTTGGAGTATTTTGCCAAAATTAAAATTTATGAACAGATAAAAAAGCGTTAATGGCCACTCGCAGAGGTCACGACTTAACGGACACACAGTGGCTCTTAGCAGGGGGGAGCAAAATGTTTTTATTTATATTTACCGGAATTCTTGGAATAACTGCGAATAGGAAGCACTCAACAAATTTTCATATTTATATAATCTTTGTAAAAACAATAATTTTAATTAATATAGCATTCAATGAAAATTACTAATTAATAAAATTATCTTGAGAGATATTTCCTACTTCCTTAGATTTTTAAGCACAATTTAATTTCCTCGTCCTACTGTGCATAAATGGAGTGTTAGTGTGTAACAGTTTCCATCGGGAGTGGCAAATGGGGCGGAGTGAACGTGGCTGCGAAGAAACCACAGCCAGACTACGACAGCGACCAGCTATAAACGTTGCATTTTTATTGCACAATCCCACGAAATTCTAGGTACCTCTCTGAAGGTCCAGATGGGCATCCAAAGTGCTACCATTTCCCATCTGGCGAATGTGAAGAGAGGCGGACGACGCTATGAATATGGGTCTGGGTGTGGTTTAGGCACTTTGCCAGAAGCCACGTGTTGACTTTGGGGAAGCATGGCACCTGGGCAGGCGGTTGAGGCAGTCCAGACATACATAAGAAACCTGGGTCAAAGTCCATGGGTGATGGCAGAATATAACATTAAGATTAACATGAACTGGCTTCGGTTTTAGTCTTTTGGTTAAGATTTTGGTTTATATAAATGTTTTGTGGTTAATTGTTTTTCTTTGTTATAATATTTCAAGGTAATTGAACTTGGTATTAAATTGATTGAATGTTAGTTGCTTTTCTTTAAAAAATTCTAAAAATAAAGTCGATGGTTCAACAAGTCGTATACGTAATAAGTAATATTTTCTTGGTTTAACTGGACGTATACTTAATATTTAATGAAATTCCAGGCAATCCAGTTTTTTATTTAAGATTTACTTAAAAACAAGTTCTTGAAATTAACTATTAGTATAGGTAATATTTATGACGTTACAAACAAATCCTCCTTTAAATCTTTGGTTCCTTACAGCCTTATACAAAGTTCTTTCCTTGATACAATTTTACCATATCTCCAATCATTTATCTTAAAAGCCATTAAAAATGTAATGAGTTTGTTTAAATTTATTTAAGAATAAAAAATCTATTAATCATATCTTTCTAGCCATTAATTTTTCATAATAACCTCAAAAACGTTAGTACATAGAAAACAATCTATTTCAGATTTTAAATATCGTCTGCAAGAGATAATAATTTCTATTTTAAGCCCCCAATGTGCTTAGGTACATAAAAGCTTTCTCAAAAATTCAAAAATGCTGAATTGCAGTGACTGAGATTCGGATTGTGTGCATTGTTCATAATTCAAAACGAAGGGACAGATGTCGGGCTGCCTGGCTGCCCTGCACATTGTGCATGTTGTCATTGCTCTTACGATTGCCGCTTGCAAATGCTTCTGGGAAGGCGAATGCGAGTGTTTCAAGGCTTCAAAGTCGCATTTCTCGCTCTTGAAACAATGTCAAGTCGTTGACAGCGCTCTGAAGTGCACCTTCGCACACACTCCCAACATGCAGATGTTGTTGGTGTGTTGCCACGGCCACACCGAACGACTCAACGATGCTAATGGTGTTTACGTGTTGTTGCTGTTGCAGACATTACGGATGTTCTATTGCCAATGTTAACGCTGTTGCTGAAACACTCGGAAAAATTTCTACTCACTCCATTTGAGGTAAGACTTGCCCAGAGATACCAAGATTTTATCATAAATCTCAGAAAAATGTATGTATAACTACTAAAGACTGACTTTTAGTTGGCAGAAAATCATAGCCTTTTCTTCGAGTGTTCCCTCCACCTCGGTGTCGCCAGCAGTTTTCATTTTCCCAGTCACGCGCGGACGAGGGCAAGCCATGGGCAGTGGCAGTGGCAGGCACTTCGGTTGAGATGCAAATACGCGCGAGTGGCGCCTGGGTCAGCTTCTGGCTAGGATGGCACCCTGAAAAGGGGTTCCCTGAGATGGGTCTTGTGCTGTTTGTTGCCGCGTTTAACGACCTTTTAAATGTGCGTCTAATTATGTTTACGTGCCGTCCCGTGCGACACCCGAAACCCAGGAATGGATGGCTAAATTGCCGGACGGGTTTTTGAAATGGGTAAGCTGACTAGCTGAGTCGTGGGTGGAATGGCTTTGCCTTTGCGCAAATCCATTTGCTCACAACTTGTTAATAATGCGAGTTTACGGTCACTCGGCCGGCGTCCCAACGTGACCTGTCCCCGGCGAAAGTATTGTTTTAATTTTTAATTGGATGTTGTGGCCCAGGAATCCAAGTGGACGAAAAGCCATAACCTTTATGGGTGTCCTTGACGGCTTTTCCGGGTCTCCAGCAGCTGGACCCTCTAACACTTTACTTATGATTTATTAATTGATGTTTTTTAATTGCTCTCTTCGAGGAATTCTGGGCAAATCTTATTCATAAACTTGGTTTTATAATTCTTTATTTTGAAAAGAAGGAATATGTTTGTTTAAACAAATTTAAATAACTTATTAAGTCACAAGATTAAAACATTTTCTTACAAAACTTAGCCAAAGCTTAAATTTCATAATGAAAAGTTATTTTATTTATTTTTTGTTATGGTTCCTTCCAGGTAAATTCATATGCCCAAAAGTTAATTTCTTGTAGTTCCAGGAAGGCAATTTTCTTTTCAAGTTTTTGGTTGCTTTCCTCGAAGCAATAGGGCATATTCAGTGAAAGGAAACTAATATCCCTTAAGGACTTGCTTCATTCTTGCCCAATGAACTAAACAAAGCGTTATCAAATTACGTTAAGGGTCGGACAATCCCTCACGTACCACCATAGCCCACCCATTGGACTGCTTACCTTCAACCTTCTTTCAAGGCTGACCCATGACCTTCGCAGCTGCCTGCCTGGGGCGTGATATTAATTTCTTATTTTAAGAGCGGCCCCGTCATTTCATACGACCCTCCCTTGGGGGTTTCCCTCTCAATATCGCGATGCATTTTAAAATAATTTCGCATATTGCCACGCTCTGTAAATTAATAATCTGCATATTGAGAGAAGGAAACCCGCTCTGCTCTGCCTTTTCGCAATGAGGGAAAGCTGTATGCGAGTGAGCTCACAAAGGAAAACTCGCCTGAATTATTCATAAATTGAGGACGGGCCAAGGCGGAATATTGCGTTTTAATAACCGCCAACTGGGGCAACTGGGTGGACTGCAAATGAAATCGAATCTTCCCTCGAAACGCATATATAACTCATATCCTTTCGCGCCCGCTTTTATGGGCGTTCGCCGAAAATTCAAGCGTGAATTGTGAGACTGCCAATATGCGTTGCGTTTATTGCAGCGCCCGCAACCCGCAACGAAATGCTTTATTCGCCAGACAATAAACCATAAATGCAAACATGACACAGGATCCGGCAAATCTGTGCCGGCATAAAGTGAAAACAGCTGGAAGGATGCTGCCGGAATAAATACGCGAAAATATATATTTCATTCTCTGCACGGATAATTAAAGACGCACTGTGTTAATGGGCCGCATCAAATTTATTGGCTCATTCCTTTTTTCAGGCTTCTTGGGAATTCTGACAGAAATTTAATGCGAATGCCGTGGCATTTTACTTTTTATGCCAACAATTAACAAAGCGATTCGAGTGCTTGCATTTGCCTAAAAGCTAATTTAAAATTTAAGAGATTTCAGAACAAGCGGCTTTGTCCTTGAGTCAAATGTGTAAAGATGTAAAAATAATAAGCATATGGTGTTTGCTCTTTACAGCTGAGCTAAATGAGAATTTCATTTCAAAGAGGAATAGGTTTTTACATGCAAAATTCAAATGTTAATGTACTGAAAGAAAATACTTAGTAAATGTACTTCTTATTCAGAAAATAATGCAATAAAAAGACTATCATATTTCTTTAAAAAGAAGGTTCCTTAGGCCAATTATTTTTCTAATTTCTTCCTTTGCAACTTCCCTTTTAATTGAATCCTTCAAGAGACTTTCTACCTTAAACTTCCTAGAAGGATTACTTCTTCTTGGAATTCCTTTGACTTTGTAGAAATACCATCAAACAGATGCCTGGAACAACCCAAAGTAGAAGCCAGAGAGGTACTCTAATGAGGGAAACTCATTTGGGTAAAAGCACAAAGCAAAAGCAAAGCATTTCGCCCATTAAGAGGCATAATAATAAATACTTATCACCGGAGCAGCCAGGCAGCGGGGAGTTGCAGGAGGAGTCAAGAAACGCAGCAAACATATTGTCGCCGCAGCACCGCCCACAACCCACAATCCACAAACACCGAACCACCGAACCACCCATTCACCCAACCACCTTTCTTCGGTGGAGCACAGATGTGTGGCAGCAAATGCCGTAAAACAAATGTAAAGTGAAATTGCTTTCGCTGTTGCCAGCAAACAGCGACCGCGCCCACCGACCTGTTTGCTCGACGCTCTAAAGAAATGAATGAATTTCTGGTAGTGTGTGCTGCAGCACAGAGGGAAAATATTACTTAAAAAATAGGAAATAATATATAAAATTAGGAAACTATTTAATAATCTTAGGAAAACCTTTTCTGGAGACCATAAATTCTTTTCTATGAATCATAAGGCTGACAATCAGTAAGAAATTAATTACTTTTGTTGTTATTTGCCCAATAAATAAATGCTCTCTAATTTCTTTCAGTGTCCCTGCACGTTTGTGTGGGCGTGTCGACAGACGAATGCGGAAACGGATGTGAAAAGTGCAGTCATAAATGTGCTGCCGCCCTTTCGGTAAGACGTTAATAATTGTCGACCAAAGGCGCTGCTACGTGGGGCGTGGCTGGTTGGCTGGCTGAAAACATATTCGGCTGCTTTGTGGCCCACTGAGGCTGCCATGCCAACGCAAAGAGATGAAATTTTCAAATTCGCGCATTTTCTTTCCACTTTATGGTATTTTCCCTTACCCCCCGGTAGCTCCTTGCTTCCTATTCCTTCGCTGCGGGTTTCCCACGGGCGTGGCTTTGTAATTATGACAAATGCTAAAATATTGCATGTGTGCGCACACATATTTGCCACAGTGTGTACGTTGTTAGGGGATTTCTGATTTTATACTTTGCTTGCTGCTGTGGCGGATCTGAGCTAAGTCCCACAGTAAACATAAAAATCCGCAGGAAATCCGGGCATTCACACAAACTACTAAATCAAAATTCAGAACCGCTGCGAGCTAAAAAAATAATGTTATTATGTAAACAAAGAATGTTATTTGATTTTGAAGTTCCTAGTGGAAAGAGGTACTTTTTTGTGAATATTTTGATAAATAATTAATAATTCAAAAAAGCAGCCTGAAATATTTTTAAAACCTTCTCCTGTATAAAACAATATTTAATATAAAATAATCAGCAATATTTCTGTGAAATAAAATATACCTAAGCTTAATTGTTATGTAAATATGAAATGGATGGAATTATTTACGCTGCCAATCATTCCTTTGCCATAAGATGGTGGCTGGATATCAATGGCTATGAATTTTGCATTTCCTTGCTTACTGTTTCTGACTTGGCAGGCTGCAGCCAAACTCTGCTCTCAGGCATAATAAATTTGCCGTGTCCGGATTCCTTGGCGTCGGATGGGAAACTTGTTCACAGTTCAATATTTTCCAATTACATGCACGTATCCCTTGGCGCTTGGCTCGATGTTCTAGCAACTCGCTTTCCCTTCCCTTCATACATACGCACATTTTGAACGCGGGCTGTGTGAGTGTGGGTATGGAGGTTTGGGAACTCAGCACTGAAATACAAACTTTAAATTGAATTTTTGCGGTTTGTCATTGTTCACATCCGGAATCTATGTACAGGCAAAGCTAACATTGCTGCTTGCATATCCCTTCAGACCCTCATTCGGTTTATGGGGATATAAGACGCTTTAAAATCGTTTCATATCGTAAAACATATCGATTTTTATCGATTAATTTAGATATCAAATTAAATAAAATATTCACCTTTATATAAAAGAAAAAACATTAAAAATTTCAAAAATTAACATTACCTGCACTCAAAACGGAGAGGAATCAAATGCAATCTTTAATTTTCCACAAAAATATGTAATATATATAAAATATGTAATCCGTTATTGAAATTCATCGAACATTTATCGCTACATCTGTAGTAAATCGATATCCTTGCCCGAGCTAAATCAGATCCAACTTCAGCCTTGTCCCCAAACAAGCGGTCACTTTCATTCGTTAAAATGCGTTTCTAATTCAATTTGCTGTCAACGCGGTGGCCAAAACACAAAAAAAAGGGAAAAACCGAAATTGCAAACGCCAGTTGAATTTTCAGCGGACAAAAATCGTGTGGGCGTGTCATGTTTGCATTGCTCTCCGCCCCCGGAGGCTAACTTTTTGCGGTTTGGAAAATTATTTGGCTGTAAGTGATATCTTTTAATTTGCGGAAATTGCACCACGAATGGTTGCCGCTGTCACATGGGGCAGACTTTAAAAAGCCATTGCCACTGCCACTGCCACTGTCATTACCATTTCCAATTCAATTTCCATGGGAATATGTTTACGTTAAGCGGATTGCGCGGACAAATCAAATAATGAATGGGTCCTCGTGGTGCTCGTTCCCTTGTTTTGGTCATGTAATGCAACTGGCATAATGCGATTGCCACAAATGTAAGCGCAACAATAGAAATTTAATTAGAATTTCAAATTGTCTAATTATCCCTTCGATTCGAGTTATAATGGCTCCCCAAACCGAATTCGAAAAGAGGTGAGCTTGGGATTATGTCCTCACATGCTCTTCTCTTGTAATTGCTGCAGATTAGCAGACAATTTCCGAAAGAGTTCTCGAGTCAAAACTTTAAATTGGATAATCGAGCTGATGCTTAAGTCGCTTCTGTCAGTTTGCAAGCATTTACCAAGTGCTTAGCACACATTAACCACCGTTTTTATCAGCGCTCATCGTTCGGCTAACGCTGCGTATGCGTAATTTTGCCAACGACTCGGTTGTTTGCAGAGCAATTTGCATGTTAAGCCAACAATACCATCCGGATTCCAAGCCTCGGGCCTGGCATTTATGAAACGAGGTCTGTATATTTACGTCTTAACAAGGGAAGACACTCGCAGAGGGTTTAAAAAAGGGCAAAGATCAAGAAAATAAGTTACCATAGATTAGATTTACAATAACTCTAGATTAAAAGTAAGGTTTTCTGATATTAAGAAAATATTCTGTATTAAATTTTACAATTTATAAATATTTACTAAATATCAAACTCATAATAAATATTTCTAGGAAATAAAACACAACTCTCATTAAAGTTTAATAAGTTACACTTAACTTTGGACGCCTTTTTCTTTTACTGCGAGCCTTCAATAATATAGACATTCACAATGCAAATGAAATTCATGAAATTAAGGCGAGAAACCGCCAAGAAAAGTCCTTTGGATTTTCCTCCACAATTGATGCGGCGTCTTGAACGTGTCCGCAATTGTGAGTCCCGAATTTGAATTTCAATTATTTTCGGTTCGTCAATCGGCATTTGAATGCGAATGCGAATGCGAACGCCTGCCCCGTGCAGACACTCGATGCCGTGGCAATTAAGGAGCATAATTAAGTGTATTCCGGCCAGCCAGCAGAATCCGGGGGTTTATCACGGACGTATCGTCGGGTTGTTGTGGCCGAGTTGATGCCAATTTAAATGCAAAAAGCCTTTTGAGCCAGTGCCGAAGGATGCCAGTGGAAATGTGCCAAACTGGCAGTTTCACTAATTGCATGGTGAGGTGAAGCTGGTGGAGAGATGAAGCTGCGAAGAGGTGAGTGTCAGCAACGGAAACTGGGCAGGACATGATTTCTGGGCGCGTCAGCAGGACAAACAATGCTAAGTTATTTCAGCACTCAGAAAAAAAAGGTTATTCAAATTAGATAATATTTTAACAAAAATATTACTAGATTCGTCAAGTAAAATATAAATTTTCTTTATTAAACTTTATTTGAAGAATATAAAACTAGAACCATAAAACACAAATACTTTTTTAAAAATACAAATTTCATCATAATTTATTAAAATTCTTTAGCAATGCAAAATATTATTTTTTCTCTGCAGGATTTGAAGCCCTGGAAAGTATGCTACGTTAGTTTCACGAGGCCTGTAGCTGTCTAAATGAATCAAACGAGGATCTAAAGCCTCGTCTGACGACTGGCAGGCTTTTCTTTCAGCCACTTGACATTTACAGCTGGCGTCCAAATGGCCGAGTACCAGCCTTGTGGAATTTTGTAATTAAAAGGACGAGGCTTACATTAGCACGTACTCGCCAAGGGCGCACACTCACCCAGGCCCAGGCACACTCATCCCGGCTCGCACACATGGGACAGCAACTAGTGGTCAGTGGTTAATTAACGAAGCCTGAGAGCAGCAGGTCGGTGTCGGTGTATCCTGGCCAAACAATTGGGATGCCTCGTGCGCCGCTGGGTCAAAGTTGTTTTCTATATGAAATATTCGCATTGACAGTCAGTCAGTTGGCCGCAGGACAGGGCAAACAGGTCCGTACTCTCACCGAAAAATGGTCAAAAAAAATGGTAGTCCTGTGAGAGCTTTCACTTTGTAAATTTGTCAACATTTACACATCAGTGTAAGCAAGTCTTTTTTTTACGAAATTCCATTAAATCAGTGGCAAAGTTTACCCAAGAAATAATTGTTTTGAATAAAAAAAAAAAATAACCTCGCAAAACTACGGCGTTGTTCATGTTGCCTTTAGGACAGGTGTTGTTTTTTGCTTCGCCTGCAGTTATGCTTTTGCAGGTGAGTGACAGGATTTTCCAGCAACAGGATGCTCTCGTCCAGGATCCCAGTTATGTGGAGCAACCTCTGCGCTCTGCAGCTGCTGTCCATAAGTTTGCCTTTCAGCAGAAGTAATCATCAGAAAGCTGGCATCGGACATGACATGCGATCTGCTGGAAATATAGTATATATGATACTACGAACTGCTGCTGTCGACGAGCAGATAAAAACGTCACAGCCGATGGCGGGAAATTGAAAATGCAGCATTTACGCTCTGGTGACGAGTCAGCCGGTGCAGCATTGAATATTCTTTGAAAGGGATGCAATTCTATGCTATTGAATAAATGTTTTGGTACTAAGAACTCGCTTGAATAAAGTTAAATAATTTATTTTGTTGTCAATTGTTATATTTATATATACAAATGTATTTTATTTTTAACTAATACTCAACTCTGCTTGTAAAAATAGTTTATTTTATATTAATTAAATAAATCAGTCTTTCTTTTATTTCAAATTTTCTATAAGCTTTCTGTATTGTTTTCTCCTTATAATTTATATATACAATAGTATTCTAGCTGAAAAAATAAGCATATAAAATCCACAATTCGTGAAGTAATATATTCACAACTCCTTCTCTCGCAGTTTCCTTATGCTAATCCCAATAATTAGATGTATCTATACAGCACGTGGCCCATGGCTGTTATGTTGTTATATTATTTTTGCCCCACCTTGCAAATGTATCGTAGGCACCAACGAAGATACTGTTGCAATTTGGCGCGGCGACAACCATAATTAATTCGACGAACACATTTGGCCTGCGGGCCTCTTTGACTTCTGTGTTGACATTGAGGCCATGACTGACAGTCAACACAAACAAAATCAAGTTTCCCATTCGACTGGGGCAGGGACACAGGGGGGCATAAATGTTTCCAAGATGACATCAAATATGGAAAACACAGGATAACAAATATAGAGGCAGACCGTTTATAATTGGGGGAACCTGGAAGGCAGCCTAAGAAAGTGTAATAATATATTCCTATGTTAAAGACAAGCTTGCTTTATTTTTTACTAGAAAAGAAAGTAATTGTAAGTTGTATGTACATATATGTATAAATATTTATTACTGAGTGTACACTTTTTAAATATATTTTTTGAGATGGTAAACTTTTATTAAAACCTTTGTATCATTTTCAAAAATATTTCCTGTATTCCTGGGCCACACTGCGTATGAGTGATATTTTTATGAGACTCTTCCAGGAAATGTTAAATTGTAATAATAAATAAATAAAATAAATTAAATAATAAATTGTTATAATGAAATATTCTTCTAGGTTTTAAATTGAAAATGTTAAATAAATTTTTCAAATTAATTACTGAAATAGGGTCTTAAAATTAAAGGGGTATATAAAAAATATACTTTTACCTATTAATATTAAGTTTAGGTACAAAATTGGACTCTTTAAACTCATTAAAGATATTCTTATTGCCCATAAAATTGTAAATAGAACTTTAATTAATCGCGGACAACTTAAGTATTTACATGTAAATCCCCTTTTTGTTACTGCGCCCATGCCAGTTGGTAGGAAACGCGGATGTGAATTGTACTTGGTGATAAGTACAGTCTGCGTGTGTTGTGTGTGTGTGCCTCATGTGCGGTCTTGAAGCTTTTGTAACTTTAAGTGGTAGATATTATTCAAAAGGAATTAAGACTGAAATGAAAAGCCTGTCGACGACGACAAGAGGGAAAAGTTGAAAAGTGGATAGGCGGGGAACGAATGCCAGCCGCAGGACGAACGCTTTTAATAAATATGAATGCTCTGAGTATGTGTGAATAATGTGTGTGTGAGTGTGGTGTGTATGTGTGTGAGTGTGTGGTGTGTGAGTGTGTCTTTGCCAGTGTGCGGCTGCCTATGTTTACCTTTTGTTTGTCTGTTGATTTTGTGCGGCTGCTTGTGATGCAAATGTCGAAGGAAATGAGCAACAGCTGCCGAAGGGCCAAAAGCGGGTGGCAGGGCGCCCAAGGATCAGCAGAGTGCAAACTAGTTGAATAACTTTTGTGTGTACACAGAACCAAAATAACTCAAAGGACCTCCACCTTTGGTTTATTCCCCCTTCTTGGCCATTAGTGAAATTGGACTTGGCCAAGAAAGAGGTTCAGGGAATCGGAATTAAATAGTAAAGTTTCTCTTCCCTTTATTCTTAAATTTCTTATATTAATTCAAGTATTTTTCTCAGTGTAGTAACAAGGCCAAGTGTCAACAGGATAACTTCATTCCATCGCGAGGCGTGGACTATTTCGCCAAGTGCCGCCAAATGCGATTGTGGAGGATGCACCGCCATCGGCAGTTGCCCAGCCGAAGCCAATTTAGGGACAAACAGCGCCAACTTTGCCCATTGCATGGCCCCCCAATGGGAGCAGCAGTGGAAGGATCGAGGTCAGGTCGTAGGGTTGAGGGGGATGAGGCTCTCCAACCAGAACTGCGGCTCAGTGCCTGGCCACATATTCGCCTCGCTGCCTGCTAAATGAGTTTAGATTGCTGCACATAAATTACCATGGCCAGACGGAGGAACAATCGCCGGCGCACAGACAAGGACATCGACAAGGACATCGACAAGGACAGATGCAGGGCCATAGACAGGGAATGAGGACATTAAAAAGGCAAATCGAGGGGACGAACCGACCAAGTGGCAGGTCATCCAGGCCGATTAATCCCAGCCACACACAATGGGTTGAAATTGAAGTGGATTTATGAGAGCATCAACGCTCTAAGAGAGCTTTTTGCAATATTAAAATTTAATGAAGAAATATAAGAATGCTCAATAAATTAAAGAAAATATTTTGGTTTAGTTTATATTTAATTTTATGAGGTATAGTAAATTAAATAAATCAAATTGCATCAAATCAATCTCTTTTGATTCCATTTAAATCAAATAATTCACAAACCAAAAGCTGATAAATAGCTTCATGGACTATGGCTTCATTTAAATGTAATTAACTTTATTTTGAATAGCATTTATGATTTGTTATTTTATAATTAGATTGCCATAGCCATTAGGCCTTGGCAAGCAACAATCAAAATAATTGCAATTAAAATCACGACAGTGGCTACATCTAATTAGTTTCCAACGATATAAATCAATGTGTAAATTCCAGGAATTTCATGCAAACCCCACTGTGCTACCACAAGATTGTTTGTCTTCCTGGGAGGCACACACGAAAACACTGCTCACATGCCGCAAACTGGTAAGCAGGACAACACAAATAGACACAAGGCACAAGGTTTGCAGTGATTTACGCACTGGGTGGGGCAAAGGGATGCAAACTGCAGTCCTGTCAGGAGCACAACACAGTCATACCTATTTATTAGGAACAAAGACAAACTGTAGATGTCAAGAGTGGAATATACACTTGAATAAAGTTCGAGAAACTGTGGAATATTAAATGATCTTTCTTTAAAAATTCAACTAGTTATAACAATAAATTTATATTCAATAATATCTAACTTTAAACCCCCTTTTCCCAGTGCACTCTAACCGAAAAGCCAACATTTGGAATTCCATTTCTGCCACCGCTGTTCGTGCCATTCGTAATTTGATTTTATGGCACCCGGCGCGCATTAAACTTTTACTATTTTTAATTATTTAGCACATATATACTATGTACCCTGCCGATCCCAGGGGAAACATAAAACCCTAACTTGTTTTATGGTCACCTCCTCGCTGGCAGCCACTTAATTTGCCAGTTCTTTGGCGTCCAAGCTGGCGGACAAAGTCGTTTACACGTCTCACTCTTTAAATTTCGATCAACAGTGCGTATGCGCAATGTTCGGCTGTCAATTACAGGCGACTGTCAAATGTTCGACTCGTAGCAGTCACGAAAATCAATTCCCCCCCTACCCCTGTCAACTTCAATGGCACTCAATCAATCATAATTAACTTTCGAGCACTTTCACTTGAATCGCTTTTTAAACTGCCTTCCATCTCCTCTCTCACTTTTACCTCGAACTGAACTCATCTGAGCCGAACTGAAGTTAACTGAGCTGAGTCAGTTGGGGATGGGGCGGGGCGGGGCGGGGCTTTGGCATCCCCCAAAGGTCTTTCAAGGCCCGAAAGGGTTGCCATATCATGCGCAAGGCAATAAATCTCCATGTAATAAGATTAAATTAGAACAAATGAGTTCATTTGTTCCAGGAGCCAGCTGACGCAGCGCGAAAGGCGTTTGAACTGCCGAAGGCAGAAGGCTATTAGGCCAAGGCCGAGACTTTGAGGGGCCTTTTAACGGTTTGAGTAGTAAGCAAAGCTTGAAATTGGCCCATGTCACAGGTCAGGGCTTACGCGGCAGGTCTGTCTCTTTAAGAGTTGGGTTTTTCTTTACAGATCAAAGAAATGCCAGTATAAAGGGAAAATTCTTTCGTCCTTTTTAGCCTGACTTTTATTTGGCAGATTCAATTTCAATCGATTTTTCAGCTACTTACGAAATTTCAATGTACTTATTAAAAGGACAAATAAATTTTCATATGAAAAGCGGATTAGAAGACTTAACGAGAGATAATTCTTTGAATTATTTTATTGTCATGGAATTTTGTAACTTAAAAATATGCCCAAAAATAAATGTAACCAAATAATCATCTTAAAAAGTAAACATTTCCATATATTGAAGTCATAAATATCAGTTAAAAATAAGTACTTGCCAACTAAGCTCAGTGGCTGAATGTCATACTAAATAAATTCAAACGTTTTTTGGCAACTGTTGCTATATTGAAAGGCTAAAGTTCTTGGACGTGTCACAGGCAATGTCGATAAACTCGCATAAAAATCACTTACAGATTCATAAACTGTCATGAATAAGCTAGTGGAAAAATCGACCCTTTTCCCGGCCCCAACATATAAGAGCATACATTCAAGCGTTGTTGTCCCTATTATTCGTACGATTCAGGTTATGTAAGCTTCAGTTATGAATAATGTGTAAGTGATGGTGAATTATTGACAACAGGAAAATTCATTGGCGTCGCCTAATTTCATTAATTTCATGCGCATTCAACGGCATCTGCAAATTTCACAGATTGCCAGCGTTTCCTATTCCCAATCCCAAGCTCAGCGACATTACCATTGCCATTCCCTTGGCGAATGAAGAGGGGGTATATATGTTTACCTACGATCTGACAGATTTATGCCCCTGTGGCTGGAATGGTTAGGCGGCATTCAAAGCCATTTGACCGGAAGTGACAAGTCAGCAAAATTGGCCCACTTACCTTAGGGGGGTGGCGGCATTTTTTCCCTCGGCTGATTGAGCAGGGAGTTGGGCTGGAGACCTAAGCCCATACATAATGTATGCTATATAGTATGGAGCTGGTGGAGCTGGTGTGGTGTGGGTGCCGCCTGCCTAATCATCCATGGAGGCGAATGGCAAATGTCATACGAGTTATCGAACTGTCCCTCCTGCGTTGGGCTTCCTTGATGTGTGTTTTGCCTGTCTCCTACTTCAGCATACATTAAGGAATCGATTCATTTCGGCTTGGGGCAATAAAAATTGAACATTAGGTCACCCCACCACTCTTCCAGTCTTCCTCGGAGGAAGTTTCGTTTAGCATTTACTCGAATGGTTGGGGCACGTTTATGATTTTGATTAATGTTCTCCGGTAGTCACCCAAATGTTTCTGTCCATCAGCATAATCATAATGTCGTGGCTAATGTTGATTTACATTTAATGTGTTGTGCTCAATTTTTTGTAACATTTTCGTTTACTCATGCACTCTTTGCTAACACCACAAAGTCACACAGAAGGATGGATGGATGAAAGGATGGTTATTTAAAGAGGTAGACTCTGGAGTGTGGCAAATGGGCGATAAACATGAATTCTTGTTTAAAAAAATAAATGCGAAACGACAATGTTTACATGGCAAAATTTACATTTCTGATGTATGTACTTTTTGAAGGGAATTATTTTTTCAAAGCTAATACAATTCTTGAAATTAAAAATGGAGAAGCTGAACAAAAATATTCCAAAGTTACCTGCTTTTAAATTAATTAAATTTGTATGTTTAAGGATTCAAAGAACATTCTCATTCCTTTACTATTTAATGACACAAAACAGGTAACGAAAAAGTGTTTATTTAGATACTTAAAACTTTAACCAACTTCCATGACTTGCGATTAACTTTTATCCTAGATAGCAAGGATGTCACCGTCTATGATAATGTTTACCGGGCACTTCCGTTTTCCGCTGAATTTACTAGGAGACTGCAGGGGCGCGTGTCCTTAGCCTCTACTCTTTATTTTCGTCCTTCCGTTATGTTTGACACTTGTCCGACGTTGGGTAACTTTTTGTGGCCTCCGCCCGGAGTCGCCACCCCCTGTTTCTCGTCGCCATCCTGCGGGCACGTCCTCGCGGACAAACACGGCCATTGTTGTGGCATGTCCTGCTCGTCCTTGCTGCAAATTGCTGCCGCCGTTGTTTTTCATATTTCCTCGAACTTTTTGCCGCATCCTTCCATTTTTCTTCGTTTGCTTCATTTCGCCGGTTTTCTTCATCACTTTTTCCGCCCTCCCCACACACCCTACGCCCATTTATCTTTGGGGGCGTGTCAGGGCTCAGAGGGTCTTTAAAGGAACGCTTAAGGACTAGGGGGGTCCAGTGCAGCAGTTTTAATCTCTTTGAAATAAATAAAACTGCATTTAACACTCGATTGTTCGCATAATTGGCCAACTGTCTTGGGCTCCATTAAAGTCGGATCTACTAAAGCGTTGGCACTCAGCCGATTCACACTGGGAAATATTAGAAACAAGAGAGGATTTTTACAATAAATCTCTTCTATTTTATTAAGTGGTTTGAGTCTAGAACACAGAATGTGAATATAGAATACCAGAAAGTTTAACTGGAAAAGAAGTTCCAAAGCTGTAAAATAAATTTTTCCTTCCTTATTTATTTACTAGAAATTTTTCCACCTAGGAAAATACTTTTATTTCCAATTTTCATTTCTCTCTGTGAACAAGAGCCTGCTGCTTGGCATCCTTTGGACTACACAGCAGACGACCCGACGATTAATCAAACAAATCAATAATTCATCAAATCAACGTCAAAGACGACAATCAAAGTGAGTCCTGTGTGGACCTAGTTGGACCGTCAGGACATGAAAAATCGAATCACTTGCATTTTCACATAAATTTGCTCACTTTTTCCTTAGATTCTCCTGGGTGGGCACTCTAATTGCGAGGGGATATGCTGGAGAAATGTCTGCATCCAGCAGATGCAATCCTTCTTCGAGGGACTCTCCCCTTCCCAAACTCGTCCAAGGTACATTGATTGATGAGGCGGATCTGTATCTTGTGACTGCGACAAGAAAACAAGTCTGAGCGTTTACATTTGTTATTTGTTTTCCCTTTCGCATCGGGTTAACATGCTTTTCCAATTTTATTGACTTCAGAGGAAAGTCGTTGGCAACGGAGTTACGTGGTCGGCAATTGAATTGGAAATCATATTTTCAATAACTTGTGTGTGTGTGTGTTCACAATTCCCTCGCGGAAAATCCAGGCTGCAGAAAGTAAAAGTCGAGGTGCGCATAAAACTAGTTTTTATGGAAAACCAGTGACCTGACAGGGGACTTACTTGAGTTTAGAAGTTTTTTTTTTTTGCCTAGGAGATACAGTGATAAAGAGTGACAGAAATGTAGGTATGTCTTAGGGATTGAGTACTATTTTAAAATAATTTAAATTGATATTTTAAAGGCACACAATTAAATATATATTAACTAACTCATCTTATATTATTATTAAATTATTTTAAATACTTTCTAACCAATGTGGTCCACCCTCTGTTCCACAATAACTCTTATTTCTATTTTATTTCTATTTTATTACGACTATGCCAATCATAAAGTCTTTCCCTGTTCCGTGTGCTATTTGAGTTCACAAAACAGGACATGAAAAATGACTTTCAATGTCTGCCCTGAGGCAAAGTTGTGCGCATTGTTGTCCCTGTTGATGTTGCACATGCACAACTGCAAGCGAGGATATTGCCAAAGGTAGGTAGGCAGGGACCTGGGGCAGGGACACTCCTCGCATTGCGTGCCACATCGTTAAAGGGGGAAAATCAATTCTCCGGCAGGCAACCTGCGACTTTCGCGTTGTTTGTTGCCTTTCCCGCAATGCAACTGCTGATGCTGATGATGCTGATGGTGGTGATGGTGATGGCGATGAACGTTATGCTGATGACTATGACGATGGAGACGGCAAGAATGGTTACGGAAGAAAGCCCACTGCCTCAGAGTCAGGGGTAGAAAGCAGAAATTATTTTCAGGGATTTTTTTAAGAAGGTAAAATATGAAAAATGACGTAAGGCATTAAGAGATATCTTTTTTGCCATTTAAAGAGTTGCTTAAAGAATTTATATTATATTTCAATATTTTTTCCAGTTAAATATCTTAAATCCTTTTCAATTTTTTTCCATTTTTTCCAGTGAGACACTGAAAATATTTTCGCATCCCTTTGGGACGCCTCTGCTGACAGCTGGCGGGCTGATGCTGACTTGCAAAATGTTTGCAAATTTATGCAACACTCACCTGGGCTGAAGCTGTAAGCTGAATTACGGTAAATACACATACACCTTTACACACCACCACCCCACATATATGTATGTACGCGCTGCAAACATGATTACAGTGAAAACAGAATAAGGAAGCGCGGTCCGCCGGGGGCAAGGGATCAATCCGCTTACATAGCGAAGCCAAAAGGAACGTGTAACCACACAGTGAGAAAATATTAAAGAGTAATGTCATAGTTGAGGGTTTTCAAAAGGTCTTTAACTGACTAAAATACCCCATGTTGTTATATAAACAAAGTCAACTTAAAAAGGTGTTTCCTTTTATGGTAAGGTGATTATTTTCTATTATTTTTTCGGTGCAGCTTTCATCTTCCTGCCACCCCCAACGCGTGGCTGGCAATGCCTTTCAAGCAGCTGTAAAAACTATTATGCAAAGCTATGCAAACGCAGGCCAAGGCATTGCCACACCGCACACGCCTCTTAAAATGCGGCGAGCAAGGAAGCCGCAGGACTCAACAAGGAAAAGTGAGAGGACGACGGATGGGGGATGTGGATCGGGTGGAAAAAATTTAAATTTCATTATCTTCACTCCGGCAATGCAATGCTGGGAAGCCCATTGAGGAAAGTCAATTCATAACGGTCAAGTAGTTAAGGAGCGCACAGTGGGATATATAAATAAAGGAAAGAGCTAATGTGTAAGCTAAATTTGATACAACTTATATTGAATAATATATTAAATACATAGAGTTCAATTTAAAAAAATTAGACAATTTAAATCATTAAATAAAATTAAATTTGTGAAGAAAGAATGATAAATATATCCTTTACTGTATCACCTAAAGTTCCTTTGAGACTTTATATAATTTCTGCATAATTAACTCGAGCAAATGAGTGTTTAAATTAATACGTTGTGGTGACAAGTGACATATATTGATGGCATGGTCCTACGTAGTCATACGTTAACCACTTTAGCTCTTCTCGGTTCAAGGATTCTCCAGTCAAAGATTCCACTTCAGAGAGAGAGAGCTGAGCATTCGGCCGGAATATCCTGCCATTGTGCAAAGCTGTCTGTGTCTGTAGAGTGCTGGGCCCGATACCGCAGCCATTCTTATTATCCTGCCATTTCAGGCCAACGGGCTGTTGTTGGTAAATATAGTATGCCGACCAATTGAAGGAGGCGAGCCCAGAAAAAAGGCCTCGATGGCCACTTCAGAACTCGAGCGGCGATTTATGGGGGCAGCCAGCGGGTTCAAGGGGTTGATGGGCCCAGGAGGCAGGCCAGGGCATCTTGGATTCCAACTTCCTGGCATTGATTTTCAATTTGTATGGCGGCACGTGAAGTTCTTCCGCTTCATTTGGTATGCACAGACAAAGCGGCGGATCGAAGGAAGTTACCTAAGTGAGTAAACAGGCTTTGAACGCCGAAATAGTGCTGCCGGATGAGTAAAGTCCTGCCGGGAATAGCTAATTTTAAGTTCGAGTAGTGCAAGTTAAGCTCCTGTTTCCATATATATTTATTAAAATAACAAAAACCTTAATCTCTGGTAGAATAACCAAAAAAATCCCTCATAATAGGTTATATATCTTTGCCACAATTATGTTATCTTTTGTTTTATTTATTTAAGCCCCACATGAAACCAGCTTTTTAACCAACAACACTGACAACACTGGCAACTCGGTCTCGCGGCCACAACTACTATTTATCCTGCGGTTACTGCCAGCCAGCCAGTCAAGCGGTGAGTTTAACGCAAAACCAAACAGCCGCCTATCATCCGCCATGCATGCAGAGCACGGAGGACTCGGAGGCTCCAGATGAAATTGAATTAATTTGGCCGCATCCACTGAGCAGCTCCATACCTCCCGGGCAGCAGCATGCAAAAGATTATGAGGATGTGAGTGGAGGGGAAAATGGACGCCTGTGTGCCCCAAAAACTATGCAATGCATTTTTATTTTCACGCTCCTGGGCATTTTATGAGTGTGTGTGTAAAGCTGACGCGGGTCTTGAAATTGCATTCAAGCGAAAGTGTATGCAAAATGCTGAAAAATTCAGCCCCTCTGCCGAAAAATGCTGCGTTACCTAATGAAGTGGAAAACATATCGAAAGAGTAGATAATCTAGGCGATATTTGAGTTTTTCCAAAAACTTTAGACAAAAAAAGGAAAATTAGTTCAATTTTATAAACAGAAAAAAATATTTATACTTTAAAAATTCTTCTCTTTTGTATTATTTAAAATAAAATTCAATAAATAAATAAATCAAAAAGGGATTAAAATGAATTTAATAATTACAAAAGGAGACTAAATGTTTTAATACATTGTGAAAAAAATCTCTCTTTTGAATGATTAACAAAAATAAAAGGAAAATACCTCCTCCACCTACTTCCACAAGTATCTTAATGACACATGAATGTATGCTACATTTAAATTGATAATTATATATGGGCCGAACTGTTTTCCTTCCGACGAAAAGGGCATTTTCAATCAGCTTCCCGAATCGCTTCGGTGGAAAAACCTTTCCGTGTTGCCGTTGGATCCGGCAACAATTGTCTGTCACATTCATTCCGGTTTTAATTGGAAACCACATTTAATTTGCCAGCTACAGATGCAATGCCATCGGATATTGTTTCATAAAATATGGAATTTCGCCGTATAATAGTTCGCTGATAAATGGATTTCAACGCCTGCCCACACAAAATAATTATGCATTGGGCGCATTTCAATTGAGTGTCCCTTCTTTTTCCTATGGGCTTTAACCACAGCGAAGGTTTTTGCCGGCACGATTCTGAATGTTGCTTATGGCTGCATTTAATTTTTAATTAAATTATTCGACCAAATGCGCTTCAACTTAATGCATCGATGATCTGCAATTTCAATTGAAGGTCCTTGCAATCAAAGTTGCGTGCATTTGTATTTATTAAATGTTAATAATTGCCGGTAATGTTAGAAATCAATTTGGCAACGGAAACGAATTGAATAAATCCAGGCGGTAATAATTTCAATTTAATATCAATACCCGGAATTTATCCTTTTACTTGGTAATTTAATGAAAGAGAGTTGATTATAATTAAGAAGTAAGCAGATTAGGATTAATCTAAATGTCAGACAAACAACCACAAAATAATAGAAAATTAATTTCACCACCTAATATATTCCCAAAAGGACATCCTAGAGATTTATTCACAGCCAGCTATTATGAATGGAATGCTCTCTCCCATTGCTAAATTCCATGCAATATACAATTTGAAATTTCCTGTGAACAATCCCTTTCCCATTTTGATTTTAGTTTGCCAACAAAATTCCTGTCACCAAATTCCCCGTCGGGTCTGCAACCAAATACCTTCGATTAATAACGGAGAAATACTTGGAAGGTCCTTCGGTTTTATTTTTTGCGATCCGCTTGGCTGCGAAATCAATTGACAATGAACTTTCTGCCCGAGCGACAGTTTCAAAATATTTTCGATGCCAACAAAATTTATAAACAGAATTTTTCATCTTTTCCCTTTTCACTTGCCGTTTCACGCTGGAGTGAGTTTTGTCCTCTCTGAGGGAAAACAACAACAACAACAACAAGAGCAACATTTTTTGTTCCGATAGTTTTCCACTTTCTCATTTTTTGCCATTTTCCATTGTGGGTCAAGAGCAGAGCAGCCCAGCTACTCCTGCGGCATCCCTTTTTCAGTCTCAATTACGAAACTAAGCACAAATCATTAAACAAAATAATAATTTCCGCAACACAGGACAGAGGACGGGCCGAGGTCGAGTGGTAAAACTGACAAATTGCAATGCCAGCCTCCCACAAGGAGGCCGAAGAAGGGGTCACCGCCATGCCGGACACACCTAAATCGGATGGGCAGGCAGGCAGGCAGGCAGGGTCCGGGCCCGGGTCCGGCCGAATGTCAAGAGCAGGGCATTAAATTGTCGCAACGTGAAAGGCACACTAAGCGAAATGGAGTCAATCCTTAAAGCAACAAGTTTAAATTTCCAAGCACGATTTTTTCGTACTTTCTTTTTAATATAAAATCAAGAGTAATTAACATTTTGAAAGAGTCTTTGACAAACTCAGGCTCTTTGATCATCTTAATTTGATTTATATAGAAAGATGTCTCAGGAAAGTTCAATTTAATCCTTAGAAAACCCAGTTTCAATCCTCCAATTTATTTTTTCTGTGCACCAAAAGGATGTCCCCCGAACCTGACGTTTGCTGCCGTCGGCCAGCCTGTGACTGTGACTGCTTGTGTGAGTGTCCTGGGGACACAAGGCACTGGCTAGTGGGGCACATTAATAATTTAGCCTACTTTTGTGCGCACTTAGGTCCTCCTGCCACTTACTCCATGTCGCCCAAGATGTGGCAAGCAACGAGGATTTGGTAATTGTCAAATGTGAGAAACTCAGACCCTGCCAGCCGAGGAAGAGCAGTGAAAAATGAGAAAAACTTTCCTAATAATTTGCATACTTTTCGACGCGTCGAGGGAAACTTTCCCGCACGCACGATTTCTGCCATGCACCGTGAGTTTAAGCCAATAAGTTTTAGCGCCAAAACTATAAAGTCAAAGGGAATGAAAATGTTTTCCAAGGAAAGGGAATTACTCCTTTTGTAAAGAATACAAATTATAGCTAGCAAAAAGGTTGATTTTTTAGGACTCATCAAAAATATAGATCCTCTTCTTCTTCAGGAATTGTTAAAATATATATCACTTAATATTTTAAGGATTTTTTATCAGCAAAAGTATTTTATTTATATTTTATTTGGTTTATATTTTAAGCAAAGAATTAAGTTCATTCCACTGTTTTCAACGCCTCTCTCGGGACCGGCCACAGAAATTAGAGCGGGCGAGAGCTTAGAATAAATTTTCACACTCTTCGCGAGCGCAAACAAAATTAACGGGCACGCAAACTTTAAGGCAGCCAGCTGACACGCCCCCCCAGCCACAGCTACAGCCCCTCCTTCCTTTATCTGTGTGTTGTGTTGCCCCCATAAAACGCAGAGCTGCACAAAAAGTTGCACGAATGCAAAAACCTTCTGCGAAAATGTCACAAAAAGTAGAAACAGCGGGCGGAACAGGCGGAGCCGCAAGTTCAAAGCGACCCGGACTCGGACCCGAACCCGGATCCGTAACCGTAACCGACCCCCTGTCCGCCTTTCACGCTCCGAAGTCCGGACAGCGACAGCATTTTTACGGCAAAGCACGCTCTTTTTCCCCCGGAGCCGGCGGCTAGTGGCGGCACTCTTTGTAGCCATTCCGCTGCTTTTTCTACTTTTCCCTGAGTTTTCCTTCCCAAAAAAAAAAAAAAATTAAACACTCTCCGGATAGCAAGTGAGAAGGCCGTTATCGAGGGACTCGGGTAAAAGATACCTTAAATACCTATATCTTTTTTAATGATTTTTAATAGAATTCTTTGAATTCTTACAAGTAGAGAAAAATTATATTAAATGCTACTAAAAATTATCCAAAAATGTATCTTAAATGCTTATTCTTTCTGTAATTTGTTCGCAGTCTGCAAATACTATCTAGTAACCCCTATATTTTTATGGTATTAAACATTTTTATAATAATTTAACTAATTTCAGATACAGTAGAACTCATTATACTTTTTATTATATTTAAATACCCTGCAATGAAACGACACGAGATCCTTCAGCTTCAGACTACCTCAGACTACTTTGGCCACATTACAGTGGTAACTTATCCAACTTTTCAGTGGTCGAGCTTTGGTGGACGGAATGGGCAGGAGGCGGTGGATTGAGGCTCTGGACAGCTTGTTGCTTCTTCCCTGTGGACAAACTGCAATTAGCAATACTTTCGCTTGTCCGAGGCAGATGCGGAAATCTTAAGCACAGTTTGCTGCCTGTCCGGGCTTTGTCCCTCGAAAGTTTCTCATTTGAAAGTTGAGGGAAGTAATGAACAAGGATGCAGTATTTGATGGTGCTTAAGAAGTTCCCCAAATAACTTTGTTCGGAGTGGAAATGTGAGTTGGCAAGTGTTCGATCTCTTAAAGGTAAATAAATGGGAAAATTTCGAGGTAAGAGTAAAAGTTCCATTAAAGTTTTCTAGCAAAATAAACAATTCAATTAAAAGGAATGTGTTTCTTGTTGTAAGAATAGAAGGAAATAAAGAAATTTAAAACACACAAAATAAAATAAAAATCTAGCTAAGAATGAAAAAACATTTCCCCAGCGGAAATACAAACTCTATGTAAACCGGAAAATATGTAATTAAAATTCCAGCCAACCGATAACACCCCAGCTGATCCTTGGGAGACCTCAGAGGAATATCTTAAAATATATTGCCCGAATTCCCAGCCCAACAAAGCCAAACAAATACCCAATTAATTAGTTGGAGGCCACAAACTTGGTCATCGTGTTTGGGGTTTCAACTTTTTTCTTTCCAGCAGCCCCACAAAAATATATATTCGGCGATAACTTGGGGAATGAATTTGGTTCCCCCAAATATTTCTAATGCGGGCATTTTCCCCTCGGCTTTCTGTGAAAATTATACATACACCTAAATACACATGCACACACACACATACAGCACTGTTGTTTGTTGCTGCGGTTGAGCTGGGTAAATAAAACGGAAAACAAATGAATATAAATGTGAAACAAACCAAGTACTGAGAAAAGAGGGAGCCCAATGCAGGACAAGCGAAATGAAATTGCAACGAAATTTAGTTGTTTTCAGCACCGAAAGAAAATTGGAATATATATTTAAATTATGTTACTGCAAACATAAACTAAATGCCACTAAAAATACTACTAAAAATATTTTACTAACCTATAAATAGTAAAATAAATAATTAACAGCAAGATTTCCTTTGCTTATTCTAAAAAATCATTGGTTTTACCTTTCTTACTATTGTTTTTAGGTGAACAAAAATCATCGTTGGCCCCTAATAAATTCTTTTAATAACATTTTTCTCGTTTATAACTGAAAAAAACCCCAGAAACTTCTTCTGTGTGCATTTCCTGATGGTTGCTGTGTGCTCGCTATCATTGTCCGGAGTTTTTCCTGCTCATATTTGCTGCTCTTGCTGCTGGCACGGAGCTGAAAACAAAGGGCTGAGGAGTGAGGCGGCGAGTGACCATTAATGGAAATCTGCTGAACGAAATTCGCATTGCAGAACGGGTGCTGTAATAAGAAAAACTCCGGACATGGAACACACAGAGACAACAGGGCACAAAACTTCAATTCCAAAAATCGAGGCAAGTCGAGTCGAGACTCGTGTGCACAATGTGCTCGCATTACTCATGCGCCCCGTTGGCCAGCACGTAATATTCGAGAGTGCGCAAGAAAACAAAACGGGCGGCCAAATGGAGAAAAACTCCTGCCTTATGCCGTCCCTATTGCCTTGGCCATAATAAAATGATAAATGAGTACGTGTACTCCAAGCTAAACGTATTTTAATTTGAAAAACGGAAGCAAACTCGGCTGCTGCAGGAAGTGTACAAAATGTGGCAAACACAAAAAAGAAATAATCTGAAATGGCTGGCGAGGGCTTGCTCATTTTTCTTGTTTGCCTTAATTATGCATTCCCAGCTAGAGCATTGAGAAAATTTTTTGTTGTTTTGCACTCCTAGGAAAAAGTATTTTTATACCCGGTAATTGTGAAGTGCAGGTAACATTGTACTTTACCTGTTCCGGATTTATGGAACAGCGGGAAATGGAAAAATTTTAAAAATCATATGAAATATGTATATCTGAATAATGCTACAGGCTATAAAAAATAGAATATTTACTACATAAACTAAGCATATATTTTAAATTAAATATTTAAGAGTAAACGATTTCTCTCCTTTTATTCTATGTCCTAAAATTATGATTTTAATTGATCCCAAACTCCCATATATGGTATAAAGTATGGTATCCTTTCTTCCAGACTCTTGACTACAGCTTTCCCAAAGGATTTTTAGTAACAAAAGGTACCAAAGGACTACTGGACTGGTCGACAATGTTTGTTTATGCAAAACTCATTTGACTCCCGAGAGCAAGGCAAACGCAATGTATTTCCAATAGTGTCAACTCGATGTGTGAGTGCAATCATCTGCACTTTCTCCAGCACTTTCTCCTCCAGCTCCTCCTGGCTATGTAAATATTGTCTGGCACACAGCAGCCTCACAGGCGAAGGCCTATTCAAATTTTCTGCCTTCTCTCTCGGTGCCCGGCCTGCCATCGGTGGCTGGCTCGACTTCTGAGCCGTGGCAAACTGTCTGCCTTGTCATCACGTTCAACTGAGTATCGACATTAAATTCATTGATTGGCAGTCGATATAACGACTGCAATTCCCTACTAACTGCATAATGGTTGAGGCCCTTTTTTTAGCTTACAACTGGGAGTGAGTGATCAGGAAAGGGAAAGCTATTTATAAACTAAAGCTTTGCTTTTCGTAATGCAAAGTGTCAAATTCATTGTTTAAAGTGTGTAAATGGCAGATAAATAATATTACTAATTAATACAGTTATTACAGTTGTTGAAATAATTTACAAATTATTGTTTATATATTAGTTAAGCAAGCAAGGAAAGACTGGGAGTAAAAGAGACCTACAAAATATACTATACAATATATTTTAATGACACTAAAAGGTAACAAACTTGAATTAAGTTATTATAATTAATTTCTAAAGTCTGTTCTTAAGGGTTTTGCTTTTGGTTCTTATTCAACAATACTTTAAAAACTATAGGCTTTAGGCAACAGAACCTATTTTGCTCTTTAAATAATGAAAAGCTAATAGATAAAAACATTAGCTAAGTACACAATATTAAAGAACATCAAAATATATTTAAATTACCAGAAACAACCAAACAACAAATTGCTGACGTCGCACCAGGCATCACCTTGTAAATCGGCTTAAGTTCAAACATATGTACATATATGTATATATTCCTTTGCAGTTGCATACTTCTCTGCAGCTGGCTTGTGGAAAATAAAATTGTTTTTCGATGACCTGCTTTTAGGCAGGTTATAAAAAAAATACACACAAAAGTACATATATTTTGAATGGTTTGTTTCACAAGCAGGCACTCAATTCGTTTTAGATTTAAACATCAATTTACCGGAAAACATATGTAAGTGCCTAGATACACACACACACTGGCAATTCAATTTTGCGTAGATTTTCGAGCACGGATTCCAGCTCGATGCCTCGATGCCCGAACTCACCTGCAAGTAAATAAACGGAAATAGAATTGAATTTCATTTTTGCGGATAGAGGAGTGTATAATTTATTAATAAATCAAATTTATGCAGGGGAAAGTTTTTCAACATTTGGTTGTGTGAGTTTGTGTGTGTGTTTGTTGGGAAAACACAGTGAACCCAAACCGAAAACAAACCCCGAAACCCCAACTCAAACCCAAACCCAAACCGAAACCGAAACAAACGAACTAAACGAACAGCCAAAACTGCAGTTTGGCATAGCCGGAATTGTTGGCTGCCAAAGCGGTCAAAACTGGCCGGCAGGACTCGTAGGCATTTGGGTCGGAAGCTGCCTTTGACTGGGACTCGACTCGATTCGAGCCCAGGGCGATTCTAATGGAAATTATGGAGCTCCGGCTGCCTCCAAACGAGCAGATGATTGAGTCAAAGGCAGGAAAAGCAACATATAAATGATGGGCCCCTCGAACGGCCCCCAGGCTAGCGAACAGATATATTCCCGCACTTGTGTCCCTGGTAAGTCCTTCGATAACGAAGTCGTACTCAAGTGCACCAAGGAAAATCAGTTAAGAATTACACAATATATTTATTTTGTAATTATTAGAAGAATTTAATAATCTAAAGTTAGAAACTCTCTAAAGCTCGATATAACCTTTATAGATTTTCTTTCTTTTAGCTCAAGTATTTTATATATTTTGCTCAGTGTACAGTATATTCAATTTTCGTATATCATCGCCCCGCAGGCCAAGTGCACTGCACTCGTTCACCGACTGAAGGGTCTGGGTAAAAGCTTAAACTGCAACATTTTGTTTTGTTTTCCGATGAAGTGCAGAATCAACTTCGAGAGCTTTAGCAAACTTGGCTATCCACTGCAGCGAGTAGAAGCCAAAAGCCAAGGGGATACTGAAGAGCACAAGAGCTCTAGGAGGAGCTCCACAAGATTGATAAGCCCCAGGCAGCCGCAAAAAAATATATATATATCTTACACATCAACTAGGGAATACAAAAAAGGAATTAAATATTTTGGGTAACTTATTGCATTATTTATTATACACTAAACTTGGCTTTTTATTACCAAAAGCGAACCATTATGGTTCAATGTCAACGAAACTATTTAAAACTTGAACTAAAAACAAGTTCTTCAAACTTTGCCAGCAAATATGAAACTTTTTCCTACTGAAGATATCAGCAAAAGTTCGGAACCAAGTTTAAGTCAGGCAGCCACACGGGAAAATACTTCAGCATTTCCCCTAAGAAGCCAATTAAAATGTTTAAGCTAAACAGATCATAACAGCACGTGGGTATTCCATGGAAATTTCAGCTGCAAAGGGTAAGTAATGAAAAAATGCCACACCAAACAATAAACACCATCAACAAAAAAGCCTTCATCAGATACAGATATAATATTACATGGCACCCGAAATGGGCATCTGCAGATTTCCCTTCCATTAGGCCCAGACTCAAATAAACAAATTCAAAATCCCAGAAAAAAAAATAACAAAATACAGAAAACAAAATACATTTTATCCAGTAGCCAGGAATCCTCTTTTGGCCGAAGTAACCAACATTTGTTGCCGCAGGAAAGTTGGATTGGGCGAACTATTTTTTATGGCCGAGACCGGGGCTCTGTAACATGTGCTGATGGGGCGGGAAAATGGGCATTGTGGGGCTTTCAGAGGGTTGGGGCATCATAAAAATAAATGAAAAGGTCACTTTGTATTGGTTGTGGGACAATTTAACACAGGCAAATGTGTATGCAACTGTAATTTTTCTGTCGGTGGCAGCAACAGCGGCAGCAACAGCAGCAGCCACAGCCACAGCCATAGTCAGAGACCATATGAAACAGCAACAATTGTATCCACAGCCCCGCTCACCCGCAAACACACACATGAAATACATACCAAATAGTTGGGGCATGTCCTTGGTGTTTGGGGACGGGGATTGGGGATTGTGTGTGGGATGTCCAGGCGAATGCTTGGCAAGGTCCTTTCATTTGCTGTCCCACGCACGCACACACCCAAACATTTACTCATAAGCCTTAACAAGCGCCATTATTATTGGGCCCACACACACACACACACACACATGCTGGCCAAATGAACATGTTAAGTTTTCAACAGCTATAAATTATTTCTTTACCAGCCACTCGGCTTTTTCTCTATGCTAAATGCCCCTAAATGAAAATAATTTATTGTGGTCATTAGAGCAGGTCCTCCCATCGGCTCCTCCTTCGAGGAGGCCACTCCTCCCCGCAGCCCACCAGTTATTATTCCTGTTGCGGGTAATTATTTACACTCAGACAGGAGAGTACGAGAACAGAAACAGCTCTCGAGTTGCCCTGATAGCCATCTTATGCTAATGTCCTGTCAGCGTTCGATGGTGCCAACTGTACTACCAGATAAGCAGGCATAACAAGCATACAATTTTTGGCAATATTTATTAATAGAATGGGGGAAAAAATTATGAGCTGAATATTACTTTGATTTTGAATTTTTTGTAACATATATTTAATTATTAAGTTTTGTATAGGAGAATATAAGCAGCATTCAAGTAGCAGATGCTCTATCTATCTCTCACCTTTCCTTAGTTTAAAGATCATATATTCCCATAGATTCCACATCTTGTTTTCTGTTACTTTCCTTTCATTCGTAAAAGTACATAGCTCATAAGAGCTCTTTAAAGAACTCATAATTATCATTGCTAAAACCCAACTAAAGTAGCGGTCTCTAAAATATGTTATTTCCTTATTTGCTTGTCTTTGTTTTGATTTTTTTGCTAATGATTTTTCAAACCTCTTTGCCGGAAAATCGTTTCATTACCGCGATCGATGAGGACAACTTGGAGCGGATCAATAGCGGCGAGTGGCTTGTGATGCTTTGCTCCAAACTCGATATGGATTGCTTGGACCTCAGGCGGAACCTTTACAGCATGCTGATCACAGTCGATAAAGTGGGCCTGGCTCTCGGGGATCCCTCTGAGGATGCCATCTTGCGTACACGAATGTCTGCCTTTGAGCCTATAACCTTATATCATGTTTTAGACGGAGAGTTTCGAAAATTGGACAGCAACCTGGATGTGATCTCTTTGCGCGATGTCATCCGACTGCACCTTTGGATAGAGATTCCACCTTTGAAGTTCTGGGCACACCCGACATCGAAATTTACAAATTTGTATATTTTTTTCTATAAGGCGGACAAAAAGCTGCTAAAGATTGGTTTTATTGAATTGAGGATTGTCGGCTTACTGACCACTGGACTGTTGATCATCAATCTCTTGTGGCGCAAAATCTCCTACATTTGGTTATATTTTAAGAAAGGACCGAAGCTGGAGAGCCTTGCGTTAGATGAAGACCCAGACTCCTTCGAAGCCTATCACTGTAATGAAGGAATGGAGGAAACTATATTTGAAGATAAAGTTTTTAACCTTATAAAATAAATTCAGTCTCCAAAGGTTTATTTTTCTGTTTATTCCAAGTAGTAGTGACTTGCTCGGCAAACTCACAGTATCTTTGCAGCAGATCATAGAAATAGCATGATTGCTAGTAGATATTGCCGTCGGATTTCCGATAGAATAGCATTCCTGATCCGTCCAGCTTATTGCCACGAGGCAGATGGCGTTCTGGTTGCCCAGCTAAAATAGAAAATCCTCACTTATCAACTAAAATATATTTGGTTAAGACAAGAAATCTGCGAGCTCTAGAAGAATATAGGCGTGGGCAACCTTACGCAGTAAATTCTTTTATTTAAATACAACAATTTCCAGTCTTTTATAATAAACCCAATAACTTTAAACCTTTAAGCAATAATTATTACTATCCCGACTTGCATTTGCCATTTAAAAAATTCTCCATCTAAAGCTGCAAAGTGAAAACCAAGAAGCTTGTGAAATTATGCAACTTATTGCAACAGTTTATTCTCGCAACCAAGTAAACATTAGCTTAAAGTGGTCTTCATTTGGCTTTCCCATGTCTTGTTTGCTAACTCACGCCATTTGCAAGTTTTGGATCTTCAAGCTCAAAGCTGTGCTTGGTTCCAGGAAATCCAGGAAATCCTGTAGGGACTGGCAGCAAAGGGCGAGAAGTAGACAAGCGGCAAACAGGCCAAGATGGCAAAGAGATGGTCAAAATGGTCAAGATGGCCAAGAGCAAACAGTGAGAGAGAGATCGGACCGGGCAAACATACTTAAGCGCGGCGCAAAACAGCAGAAAACGAGCAATATGTAAATGTGTCTGGGTTTTGGGTCTCCGATCTCGGGTCTTCGGTCTCTGGGTTCGAGCAAACAGAGCAGACTAGAAAGGGGCGAACCCATGGGCGGAAAGCCAAGAATGGCGAACGAAAGACTTCGGACACGAACTCGATCGCTGGGTGTGCTCTGGGTTCGATGATATCGGCACACTGGGATTTTCCCGACGGCTAATTGCGTCCGAAGGATATATTTGCGTGCGCATCCTGTGCAAACTGAACCGAGCCCGTCCTGCCCCATTTACCCTCCGTTATGTTGTTCCTTTTTCCTCCTTTTTTTTGCCGGCCGCCTGCCTGCCTGCTCGGCATTCGCACTCTCGCGTGTTTGCTTTATGAGTTTACAACCTCAGCCTAATTGAGGCGGGGAAATTCGCTTAGGCGGCCATAAAATCGAATTGTTTGCAAACACACAAGCAGAAAGGATTGGCTATAAAGCGGCTACAATGCCGTGCGGTGAATATTTAGGGCAAGGACGCTCCCAGGAGAAAGGGTTGATCGTGTCCATCGAGGATCGTCGGAAGGTTGGCCTGCATTTCCGCGTACTCCTCCGAAATAGATTCTTAATGAAAACATGCGGCACCTTTTAATGAATGACCGACTATGGGATATAGGTAGCCAGACATTCGTCACGGGTGCGACAACTACATGGCGATCCATTCGATTCACTTGTCTATCCGCCAGATACATTTCTCCATTAGCCAGCGCGCTCAGCCTCCGTCTGCCGGCCGCTGGCCGCTGGCCACTGGCCTCCCCTCCATTTTCATGAGCGGGCATTTTATTGAGTTCCACACTCTGTTGATTTTTCTCATTTACCCCGTCGAGTTGTTGCCGTTGTTGTAGCAGACCTTAAACTAATGGCCATCGTTGGCCGGTGTTTGTCTTTCAGCGCCATAGAATGCCCAACTTCATCGACCGTTCCCAGCCCCCCGATAAAGTCGATCCATTGACTTTAAAAAATAAAAATAAGAAAGAGAAGATGCTGCAAGATGCGCGTGATCTCGAAAATCACGAAAAAGCTATAAATAGTTGCCGCATTGAGGCTCATAAATATATATTTTAAACATCCCCCTAAAAAACTTTCGAGGCAACTAATTATTGTATATTGTAGACTAAAGCTAAAGGCTATTTGCTTTATATAATATTCTGTGAAATTAGCACTCAAATTAAGTCAATAACACAACAAATAAAATATATATTTTTAGATATTTTATATATATATGTATTTGATTTTAGTTTCTTTTAGGATTATAAACAATTCTAATTAGAGTTATCGTGGTTTCAGGTGAAAAGAAAATGTTATACGGGGACTATCATACATTTATGAATAATATAGCAAAGAAATAATATATCTAAGGCTTAGAAAAAGAGTTTAATTTAAAAAGATTTTTAAAACAATTACAAGTCTGTTCATTTTGTACCCAATTTGTATTTTTAAATGTAAATGAACTAAAAATTAATTAAAGCATGACTCCTAAAGTGTATTGAATTTATTAATTTCAATATTATTTCATTATTTCAATCAGCGTACAGTCATCCTTGAATAAACTATACTATATAAATCAGACATTTAGCCATTCATCGTTCTAATTTTGATGGCGAATCTCGTCTGGCCGAAACCTGTCACGCACCGCCCCAAAAAAAGCAGAGCCCAGCAACTCCGCCCCGGGGCCAACTCATATTTTGGCCACATACACAAATTGACGTACGCAGTCGTCAAATGTTTACAACTCGAAATTCAGCTGAAAATTTAACCAGAAAAAAATGGAAAAAGAAAGAGTGTTGGAACGGCAAACCCGTTTTGAACTACAAACAGACCCCGTGGAAAAAAATACAAAGTTTTAATTGGTTGCGCACACAAATCACGAAACGAGCGTCTAAACAAATCAAAGCCATTCTGCGACGGACAGTGACTCCAGACTTTAGTCACACGGAGAGAAATTCATTTAAATATATTCACATATTAAAATGAGATCAAATGGAAAGATTTATCAGGCTTTTTGGTTATTGTAAACATATAATTTTCCTAATATTTTAAATGTTTCCTAGGAACAATATGCAGCTCATTTTTACGATTAAAAATGCAGCATAAATTTTTAATTTAGGAATTTAATTTCTTTCAACTTTTCAACATTTTCACCATTTAGTAAACGATACTTTTTCTCCGTGCAGTGGTGATTGTGCACAACGGAAACACGTTTCACTTAATTTTTGGCGCATGCAAAGTTTGAACAATTATCCACGGCGGCTGAATGGGTGGCACAGCCACAGGACTCCAGTCTCCCAATCCCGCGAGATGCGCTCGCCCCGAGCTATCCAACCCACCTGAAAGCCCCCGGCCAAGGCTTCTTACCTGCTGTGGCCGCTGTTGCTTGGCGCAATGGCCGCATATGGACCCGAGCGAGAGGGACAGAGATTTCATATCGCCGCTCTTACCTGTTAGAGGGCGTGGCCTCACCTGGCCTGACCGATCACCGGTTGGGCCAGAACGGGACAGCCATAGGAGCGGAAACCAGTTACTCTAGCCGGCCATCAGGGACAGAAGCAACAACAATAAGTACAACAACTGACCAAAGACGAGGAATAGAGGCACCGAAAGCGCGGCTTGTGATGGTTGAAGAAATTAGCACCGATCGTCGATCATTAGCTCGGGAACGGTGGCAACGCAAACACACGATCGGCGGCAGCGCATCACCTCGACGGAACTCGACTCGAATCGAAAAACTCAAAAACCGAAACGAGACACAAGGGATAAACTCACGCGCTTCCTCTTCGCACCTTAAAAATCTTATCCATTATTCGACAGTGGAACCGTTCTCAGATCCGCGCCCAATTTAAGTGATCCTTTGATCCACGATTGTGAACATAAAAGTGCGGGCTTTTGGGAGTGTTTTAAGCAAAACTGAAATCAGAAAACTAATTTAATCTAAGACTACGAGGAGACCTTCCACTGGATTATATCGAGAACGCCGAATTGCGGCGGGGAAAAGTCTTCCAAATATGTAAGTTTATTTTGAGAAGAAAATTGGGAATTTTGTATATTCGAGACTACATTTTTTATTGTCGGAATATTTATTAAAGGTAAAGAATATGTTTTCTGTAAAAGTTTTATTTATATCTTTAAAGAACTATATAATTTGAAAGGATCACCAAGTAAAATTCGAAGGATAAGGAATAAAATAATCTTTAGGGAATACGATTTTATAAGTGTAAATATGATAAAGTTTCTATTCAAAATTACTATAAAATCCGACGCATTTCAGCAAAAAACTTCATATTCTTATATTTTAATATAAAACTTGATTTTTTGTTCCTGTAAACGGAAGTTTTCATTGCAATAAATGAGCCATATACACTGAAGTTTAATCAGCATAAATAAAACGTACGTTTTACAATCTTAAATTTGGTAAAAATGATATTACTTGTAGAATTCAAATCCTGCCTTATAAATAATAAAAACTAGGCTCTTCTAGAGCACATTTTCATAAAAAAAATTTGAAGAAATCAGAATATTTAAACAATTGCTCAGAACCCAACTTGGCTTGTACAGGACCTTAGATTTCAAGTAATCTTGTTCATAGAATTCTATAATAAAATATTCTAAACTACAGTTTAAAAAATGCATTTAAACTGGAATTTATATATACATTTCGCGTGTTTCTTACAACACAAAACATCATAGCTCTCATTGTCAAATCTAAGTCAGGACTCTAAAAACTGACTCAATTCCAAACTTGACCCCAAAACAGATGGCGCTTAAAGTGTCCGGCATTCCCTTGATATTCGATTCTACGAATCAAGAGCCCCGAGAGCCCATAAAATATCTGTGTTTATATTCCCGTGTGACATATGACCATAAACGTAATCAAATAGCAAATTGGCAAACCTATTTAAACGAACGTGTGAAAATCAAATGCCGAATCCAAACACAACCACCAAGCAGACACTTTTTGACACTCATCCAAAAAAAAAGAAAGAAGTGTTGACGAGCGGCCCGAAATCCAGCGAGCAAGTGACAAAAGCCCCCATTAACGATCCTAATAATACCTCTAATGACATAAAACAGCAGCAGCAGTTGGTAGGGGGGCGGGAGGAGCCATATCTCTGGCAGCCGTGGGCGTGGCACACGTTCACACGCAAATTAGTGGGGACATAAGAATTTCAAAGCAGACATGGATTGCCAAAAAACACCGACTGACTTAGATCGGCCAATTACGACGCATGTGAAAATTATCCTATTAAATGCAAATCAAAGATTCCCATAAACAGACCGAAGCCCCGCCCCCGCAGATCGTTTAGTACTTGACAAATGCTTACTAATTAATTACAGTTTGTACAAAATTTTAGTATGCCCCTCATAAAGTGCGCCTATCACTGTGCCGTGCAGTGCAGAAAACAAAAGTGTGACAATCACGCCCACCCTGCCCCCGGAGAAGCAGTAGCAGTATCAAGGAGCTAGATTTTAAGGTGACAAAGGTCACGGGGGAGAAAATAACTTTAATTTTGTATGCCTCAAAAACTGCGTACGCCTCCGCAAAGCCTGAAAATCTAAATTTGGTTTATTTTCATGCGAAGTGGTGTGTGAAATTTAGCAAATTCGTTTTAATCGCCTCCGTGGGAGCTACCACAGCGAGTTGTCATCGAAGCCACCACCCGCTAGCATCCTGAGCAGGTGCGAAATATAATCCTTTTGAGCAAAGTGCGAAGTATGGCCAAGAAATCGATATACTTTACGAATCAATAATAATAATAATAATAATACACGTGCCAAGCATGGAATTTGCGGTCGTTGCTTTATCACTTTTCGATTTAATAAGGGAATAAACAAAATGGTGTTTATAAAAAAGTATAGGATTGAAACATACTAAATTTGTCTCTTTAAATTTAATTGTATTCTTTAAAATGGATTGAAAAGTATTAATTAAAAAGGAAACTAAGTGAGTGTTTGTCTCTATTAATTTAATTTCCCAATTTAAAAAAGAGTTAAAAAGTATTAATTAAAAAGGCAACTAAGTATGCCATTTATTCTGGTAAATTGCCCATTTGAGTTCACCCATTTAACTTCTGAATATAAAGTATAGTTATTTAAATAACATTTTAAATGCCGCAAATAAATGAGATGAAAGTAATCAGTCCATTTGGTGTGCATCCAATTGAAGCCTATTTAAACCTAATGAAATGCAGTCAATATTCGGATACTTTAAACATAAATAAAAAGATTTTGTTATAGCTTAAAGCTACATTGATGTAAGAAACAAATCTAAATATAGTATCTCTAAGTCCCTCAATATTTTTCACAACCATTAGTACGTGTTCGCATGTACTTTTTGTACTTTTATTTGAGTTCATAAGCGCCATATTACAAAAGGTTCGGTTCGATTTCGAATAGCGCACATTTTTCATACGAAAAAATATAAAAAACGAAGAAAAAAAAAACCCTCTCAAAGCGTCTGGGTAAATATCAAAGTCACGAAATGATTCAAAAATCAACAAAGACAACAACGAGGCGGATGGGGAAAGAGTCCAATGCAAACCCCAAACCCGTCATGGCTGCCATCAAAAGTCAAAGTATACTATACTATATGTATATATACCCGTAGAGCGGGCACACACACGCGCCCTCGACTGAGGAGACAACATACAAAAACAGCTTTTCATTAAGCTTAGTGATGGAGCCGAAGCTGGGACACCGAGCCACTGCTGCCGGGACTGGTGGTGGTGGTGGTGGAGCGGATCGATGTGGAACACAAACACGCGGTGCTGAGCTGAGCTGTGCCCATGAGCGGCACCGTCATGAAGAGTGAATTTTTATGGTGTCGTCTATTGGGGACATGAGAAAACCCCGCCAAGAATTGCGTGAAAATTAGGATAATGCGGCGGAAAGCTGGGAAAGAGGGAAAACGGAAACGAAAACCTTTGAACATCCATAAACTGTCTTCGTCTTCGGGTTAGAAGGGTTCAACTTTCAAAGTCAACTGATTGAAACAAATATGATGTGGAAAACTTTTAATTGGCTGCTAAAGAAACGGAAAAGATTAAAGGATAATGCCTCAGTAAATTAGACAAATAATATTTAAATGAACAAATATTAAACCTAGAAGTTTGTGCCTAAGTTAGTAATTTAAAAACTCAGTGAATTGAGTCTCATTAAAACTGACTGAACAGTTTAAATAATTTCTAAAGCACCTACAAATTCACAATATTTCCCTATGCCTCTAGACTTGATTGATTTGCTCTTTCAACTGGATAACTCCTCAGGGAAGACTGATTGATTGTTAAAGCCATTTTATGTGGTTTGGGTCTCACCTAGAACCCGATAGAAACCTGTTCGCTTGACACCATCAAATTAAATGGTTGACAAATAAGAAAGACACCGAACCACATTCGGTTATGGCCATCTTTTATGATGGAAGATGGGCACCGAGATTTCCCATAAATCAAAATTGGATCCAAGAAGCAAGAACAATCAGCCAAAGGTATGTCGGTGGGGCCAGTGTGTATTCATAAAAACACAAAGAAAGAAAATCCTAGACGGCGGCACTTCGCCTCCAATTCGTGGCCCAATAAAAACAAACAAAACAATTAATACATTTTGTTAATTTATGATTACAAAACATTGCGAGAAACACTTTCAACGGATGGAAGGGGATTCAGAATTTAGACATCACCCAAAACCGGCACATCTAAAGGGGTTTCGGCATCGCAACGGCATCCATGTGACCCTGGCCCGACCCCGACGCAAAACCCAGAGAAAACAGAGGTGTTTGTTGCCGCGGCCATAAATAAAAAGGGTGCCCGTTGTTTATGGCCAGCCAGCATCTTAGCCAACTCAGACTTGGACTCAGACTCAGAGCCAGACTCTCAGCCGCAGCCTCAGCCTCAGTCTCAGACTCGGTCTCTGCCTCAATCCCAATCCCAATCCCAATCGCAGACAAGATCCCAGGCATGGCTAAAGTGTGCAATATAATTAAAAGCCGACAAGAGAGCTGGACGAGCATTCTTCTAATGCTCCTGGGACAGTGTTGTAAACACATAAAGCCGACACTTCGTCGACCAGGCGGGTGAAATTGCTTTGATGTAATGCCAATGCACACTGGCCACGGCCTTGATTGTACTCCCAACCCAAAGGCATGTCTTTTAAACAAGTAAAGATGTAGGGAAACTATCTTTAAGTAAACTTAAGATGAGAGGAATAATGAGAGTGAGTAGATTTTGACCTGGAAAAACCAGAAAACTTATTAGAAAATTTTGTGTAGGATAAAAAAGGATCTGGGCTTATTTTTTAAGCATACAAAATATATAATAAATATACATTTAAGCTAATGGTAGTTATTACTAAATGGTTTTTATCTATTATTAAAATTTAATTATTTTTTTGAGGTTCCAAGGACACTGTGCCAACAAAATGGGTGCTAAGACCTTTATAATAAAACACGTTTAGTTAGTAAAAGGCTCTCCAATAATCCTTAACTCGAAAAATACTATTTTTATATTTTTATAAGCAGGTTTTCAATTCTTTTTAGTTAATAAAAAATATGTTTTTTGTTCCCCTTGAAAATATTTTAAAATCTTTAAAAAGGGAAAACTACAATTCATTAATAAAACATTTCAATTTCATTCCTTTCTGCGCATTGCAGCTGACATGACCACATCGCACATCTTGTCCGCCGTGGATCCAACTACCGGACTCAGTGGCAATGTGTCGGGCGGTGGGGGCGGAGCAGGAGGAGGTGGAGCTGGTGCTGCCAACGGGGGCAGTGGCTCGCCGCAGCATGTGACCCACAATGGACACGGACATGGACATGGCCACGGATTGGGTGGCGTGGTGGCGGTGGCTGCGGGCGGCAGTGCCAGCGGATCCGGCGGCCACCGGGTTGTGGGTGGTGCCAGCAGTCCCAGCGAACTGGATCGCAATCTGCGCGTCTCACTGGACGACCGAGAGCTGTGGCTGCGGTTCCAGAATCTCACCAACGAAATGATCGTCACCAAGAACGGCAGGTAAGTGAGTCGACGAATTTTCTGGGGGGCCGAGGAGGAGGTGGGTCTCAGTTCGAAATTCGAATGTGTTAAATGGCGATGGCGGCGCATTTTGTTTTCCTATGCAAATTGGCAATGAGGTTTTGCGCTTTTGTTTTTGCTGCATTGGTTTTCCATGTTTTTCATCTCGCTGCTCATCGTTGGGAAGTCATAATGAAGCGTTAACGTTTCTCCAGTTCAGCCAAAAGATAAATACACTCAAGAAAAATAATGAATAACTCGTGTAAATATTTAAATAAGATGATAACAAAAACTTAAGTAAATATTGTAATTAAAGCTAATTAAAAACTATTTAAACTGGTATTTATTTAGAGCAAAAAAAAAAAAGGTTTTACTTTACGTTTTTATATAAAAATAAAGTCACAAAAATCTACAAATAATTAAAAATATTTTCTTAAGAAACCCACGTATTTCTAATATTTTAGAAACAATTTTTCTCAAGCGTAAAATCTATTAAAATCCGTGTATTTTTGGCAGTGTATATATAAGTTTGTTTGTGTGTTTATTTACATGCGAGCATTTGTTGAAATAACTAAAAATATTTACCAATTTACGGGCATATGTATGGAGGATGAGTGTGTGTGTGCGAAACGCGCGTTTAGAACTTGGAACCGGGCCGAGAGTCGGGTCTGCTGGCCTGGTCAGGTGCTAATTAGCGTGGCCCGGCAACAGCCGCCATCTTGTACTAATTGTTGTGGAACAGAGCCCGCATGAGCGTTCCAATATTTGCCCGCAACGCAATCCCAAGACCCTCAAACCCCTTCTCCTGGCCCCAAGAACTCCTCTCTTCAAGCCAAACTCTGGCTTTTCGGGGGGTTTAGGTCTGGGCCAAAGGCAAACAAGCCATGACAGTTGAGGTCCGATGTTTGTCCACTATTACGGATGCAAGGCGACTGTTATATAACAGTTACAATTGCTAATTGCGATCCCCGTTCTTCTGTCATTACCTTCCAGGCGCATGTTTCCCGTGGTAAAGATCAGCGCCTCAGGTCTGGATCCCGCTGCCATGTACACTGTGCTGCTGGAGTTTGTCCAGGTGGACACACACCGCTGGAAGTACGTCAACGGGGAGTGGGTAAGTCTAATAACTAGAGACTGAAGGTAGTAAGTTCCCTATATAATTCCTATTTCATTATCTTAATAGGTTCCTGGTGGCAAGGCTGAGGTTCCTCCTTCAAATCCCATCTACGTGCATCCAGAGTCTCCAAATTTCGGTGCCCATTGGATGAAGGAGCCCATTTCCTTTGCCAAAGTTAAGCTTACCAACAAGACCAATGGCAATGGACAGGTGAGACCTATACCCCTTAATAAACTACCCCAAGAGACCTCTCTAAACCTATACAATTCCCTTGCAGATAATGCTCAACTCTCTGCACAAGTACGAGCCACGAGTCCATCTGGTGCGCGTGGGTTCCGAGCAGCGGCATGTGGTGACCTATCCCTTTCCGGAAACACAGTTCATTGCAGTGACGGCCTACCAGAACGAAGAGGTTACCTCGCTCAAAATCAAATACAATCCATTTGCAAAGGCCTTCCTCGATGCCAAGGAGCGTCCAGACACGCTTTATCCACATGACACCCACTACGGCTGGCTAATACCTCCGCCCACCCACTACACCACCGCTGCTGCTGCCGTGGCCGGCCCTCCACCCCCGCTACCTATTGCCCAGAGTCACAGCCTGGTGGGATCGTGTCCCAGCGTTTCCTCCGCAGTTTCAGTGGGTTCCTCTTCGGGTGCCACTTGTGACCGTTATGGACGCTCGCTATCTACACGTAGTGCGGCGCCCACACGCAGCACTCCCTACAGCCGGCCGAGAGTTGTCTCCGGCTCGGGCTCCAATGGAAGTGTTGGCAATGCCTCCTCCACATCGCCGCAACCGCCGTCGGCCCCACAGACACCGACCAGCCTGCACTCCTCGTCGACGGGATCGGTGAGCACCAGTGTGAGCAGCAGCAGCGGCAGCACAGGCGCCATTGGATCCGCAGCCAGCGCCGGCTGCTTCAGCAGTTCCTACTCGCAGTCCGGCTTCATGCCGGTGGAGGCCAGTCCCACGGCCTCGGTGTTTTCGTATCCCAGCAGCTGGCAGAGCAACGGCAACTATTGGAATGCCACCAGTGTGCCAGGACCGATGCCAATGAACGTGTGCAGTGGCCGCAATATCTGTGAGTAGTCTTAACATTATTTTTGGTTCTGGGAATTCCGATATACATAAATGAGGATTTATCAATAATTTTAATTGGTTTTTTGGGCTGAAAAAATGCCAGAAATTTTATTGTTTAATTAATGACAACTCCGAGGGGAGTGAGGCCACATTAACAACCAATTATTAACCCCTCTTAGCTTTCCACAACTCATTAAAGCTCTATATTTATTAACATAATATATTTTCCATTAACTGATGGAAGCTTTCCTATAACTCCTAGCTATATAGTCATGAGTGAGTGATAAATAGTTTTAATTAGTAAATTACCAACAGAAATATGAGCATAATTTAATTGCGTAATTAATGACAGCGTCAAGTAGCCTTAAACCACTAAAAATTACCACTGATTGACTCCTTCTCTTGCCCCTTCATCAGCCTCCCACAACTCGCCGTCGCCCACCAATGGATCGCCCAGCTATACAACCTCCTCGCCCAGCTATACTATTCACCACCTGACGCCACACAGTCACCAGTACAACATGGCCCAGACGGACATCTATGGAACTGGAGTGGGCGTTGGAGCCGGTGTCGGAGCCTCGGGATCTCCTCAAGCAGCGTATGGAGCTGCAGCGCACCAGGTGTATCATCCCACGCCCACCTCACCCACCCACCAGCTGTACACAAATGCTGTTCTCAATGCTCCCTCGGCCTTGAGTTATCCCGCCAGTGGATGGCACAACGGTTCTGGGGCAGAGTATGGACTGTACCAGAATGCAGCCGCCGCTTACTACCAGCCGGAGTACATTCCCCTGGAGATCGGGTAGGTTACTTCGGTGGGGAACTGTGCGCTCTTACCGCTAACGTAGCTATCAATGAATCCCGCCACCCGCCTTACAGTTACGCCGCCCATCCCCTGGAGCCTGTAGACGTGTCGAAGACGCTGGACGATCCCCAGGCCGCCATGTACAAGCCAAGCGATGAACAGAGCTCGATTGTCACTCTGGAGTGTGCCAGTTCCGGCCTGAAGATAGCCCATAATGACATCAAGATCGAGACGCCGACGCTGGATCACTCCGTGGAGCGGGGAGCTGTTTCCAGTGCTGTCCTTGGTGGCTCAGTGCCCACCGCTGTGGTGACCGGAGCAGCGACCGTAAGTGCCGACACCTGGACACCCCTCACACCGCCCCAGAGCACGCTGCAGTGATTGGATCAGAAGGATCAGCCACCCCTACCAGCCCTTAGACGCATGACCCCCTGGATGTTCGATCGCATTAGACTTAAACCCTATATGTTAGTGACGCTATCAGTAATGCAACTCCCAATCGCAATATCAAACTTATCGTAGAATTATCTATATGCTGTACAACAAACTCCTATAAAGTCGTAATTAAAGTACACAAATGGAAATTAAATATAAATATTATTAGCTTGTAGAAGTATGAATTTCATTTCCTAATGAAACCTCATTCATATTATTTATTTGTTAAATCAAAAAAGAGACACTTTTAGCTATAAATTCCTAGAAACCATTTTAGAAAGGACACACAAATGCCAGATATTTTTGGTTTGCTGGCAAGACACCATGTAATAGCCGAAAGCATTTCAAAAGTATCCTTTTGGAATAGAATGTTGCTCTCTTGGCACGACTGACTGAATATTTACTGGGGAAAATATTTGCTCCTGCTGGAGTTCAGTCCTTTGCCAGTTTATTTCTGCGTGTTTCAGGATATAAAGTCACAGGGCCCTGGGGCCCTGCACAGAGTGCAGCTATGTGCATCGCCGCAGTAAAACAAAAGACTTTATCTGGGGTCATAGGAGCGACTTCAGCTGTACTTGAAATGGCACCTATTAAACTTGAAATCGCCTTAACAATTACAGACAATAACGATGTGAGGGGACTGGAGGGAGACCCCAAGCAGTGCTTAAGCTGGACAGACTCATTGTTGGATCCAAAGGAGTATTCAATTTAGTTTAAAAGTTTGCCCCAGCCTGCGGGCCACTCGCAGCCGTCAGACAATGGAACACCAGTGCCCCAGGCGATCTCCAGGCGGCAATCTGCCAGGGCCAATCCAGCCATGAGTCCGGAATGCGCCTCAAAGAGCCTCGCTGATAATGAGTTTGGGTAATACGCGTGTGTTGGCCTGGCTAAGTGCATTAGAAGGTGGAAAGTAACGGCCACCTGGCAAGGAGCAGGACACCCGCAGTGCACAAATAGTTGGAGCAATTAAAATTACACGGTAGAATCATTTGTGGAGGAATGCGAACTTTGTGGAAGGGTTTCCACACACAGCGAAATATTTGCTTGAATAAGACTAAGGATGTGGAATAACCCTAAAACAGACCAGAATGTTCTGGGAAATGCCTGAAAGCCTAATGTATTTTTAAGATATATTTAAATCAAATTCCCTCCTCACCTGATAGTCCATTGAGTTGCCATAGCCCATGTGATTGCAGGAGCACGAACAGTGCTTGATATGCTGCTCCAACTCGTCGTCAATAACCGTAGCGCCCGTGGTCAGGTGTCCAAGTCCGTCCTGGTGGAAATGGACGTGCTCCAGGTCCCAGTGTTCCCGCTGCCGGTAACGAGCCTCCTTTGTCTGCTGTTCGACCAACTCGAGCTGATTTGCGGTCTGTTGTTGCTGTAGGCTTTGATGTTGCTGCTGCTGTTGGGTTTGCTGCGGATGCTGCTGCTGCTGGGCTTCCCCGGGCCAGTCCAAGGAGGAGGACTTGAACATCCGCCTGCCCCCCGTCGTTGTGGATTGAATGTCGCGGCCGGGACTGTTTTGGGGACTGTTATCGCTCTCTTGCGCTGTTAAGCTACCCACTCGCAAGAGAGCAGCACTCCGCTCAAAGCTTTTGGCGGCTAGCTGCTGTTGCTGCTGCTGTTGTTGCTGCTGGTGGAAAGCTTCGTACGCAACAGTTTCGTCCTCCTCGACATCGCTGACGTTCTGGTAGCGCCGCATGGGCAGAGCGCCACCAGTTGCTCCGTTGCCAACTGCTGCCGCCGTGGGCGTCACAGTGACCGCCGAGCTAGCCGCACTGAGCATCAGGCGAAGGATTTCGTTGGTATCTTTAGAGGGCAGCGGCACACTGCAGGAGCCGGTCTCTGCCTCCGAGACTTCCTGGGGCTCTGAGTTGACCTCGTCCGAAGCGTTGGACTCAAGTTCGAGCTGTTGCTTCTGACGTGCACGTTGTCCCACTATCGAGGCCGCCGTGGAGTTTGCTCCATACTTCCAGTAGGTCTTTCCGGTGCCAGCGATCCGCTGAAGGTGACTGCCAGCCGCCTGTCGCTTACGCTCCTGCAACTGCTGGAGATTCTTGAAGGCCTTACGCACCGGCTGTGTGTGGTGCAAGGTGGCACAGCGCCTCATTGGCGGTGGTGTGTACACCGGGGACACACTGTAGCTGTGCGAGTGACGTCCGGGTGACAGGGAACCACTGGACTTGGCCCCAACCAAGCGGGCCTTTAGCTTCCGCCCAAAGCCAAGTCCGCTTCCGCCAGCATTGGCACTTCCCGTTCGCGAAGAAAGCGAGTGGGCGGAGAGGGACAGGGCGCGACTGAACCGCAAGCCGGCTGACCTTTGCTGCTTGACGGCCATCAGCTGGCATTCGTCGATCGTCGGAAGCTTCAGCAAATGTGGATGAAGTTGAGCGTAGGTGAGGGTCGGCGTCCCACTAGCTGCAGTCTCAGAGGTGGGATTGGGCAGCGGGTCGAAGAGATTCTTCTGGCTGAGTGCCAGGAACTCGCGCTGCTCCTCTTCCTCGAGCGCCTTCAGCGCCCGCAGGTCCCACTCCCCGGAAGACATCTTTACGTGACACTCTCAGCCACTGGTCATAACTGGTTACTTGTTATTAATGATAGAGTCTTAGTTGCTTTTAGACACTCACAAGTGATGGGAAGGACACGTGTTAACCAGCTTAAAGAAATCAGAAATAAAAAAAAATAATTATTTATTAGCAACTCAATTAAGCAAATTTAATAAAAAATAATGTCCACGAATATTTAAATATTTCAGATACAATAAGCAATGAAATCTGAAGTGTAAAATGTAGCATTCATTTAGGCAATCAATTTTTTGCAATGCCTTTAATATTGTTTTTTGATTAACATATAAGCAAATATTACTGCAACTAAATTAAATTTAATTCTTTAAACTTAAAATTGTAATGTATCAAAATTAAGATCTTGGTAATACCTCCCATCACCGCTTTTTATTGCTTGATTGGCCACATTTTAATTTCAATAAATAATAAACAATGAACTAATACGCACGGTCCCGCCAAGTTCCCGTCACATTTTCTATAATATCGTAAGATAACCGTTATCACTTTGAATACCGTTGCCACGCGAGGCTGCCAGCGTACTGGACTAGAAATGGATGCGGTTCCGTTACTTTATAACGGCTCTGGTAACAGCCGCAGCAACAGTTTCCGCACACACACAGCGGGTGGATGCTGTGGATCGTAAGTGACCTGCCCCAACAAAAAACTAAGGCAGTGGGTCGCCATGTTAACGGTATGTAATGTAAGGTCCGACGAAGGACTTGTTTAACATAAGTCGCTTAAGTTTCAATTTAAGTCTAAATATTTTTAAAAATTTATTAATATTTTTAAATAGTCTAACAGAATTTTTCACAAATTGTCAATTTAAAAGTTACTAGAAAGGACTCTATAAAGTTTGAATAAACAAAATGAACCAATTGACATGCATAGATTAACTTGCCTTGAGCTTTTTTCAATATTCTTCGTTATTTTCAAAATAAAAATGGTCTTTTGATTCATTTATAAATAAACTATCATCAAATTAATTTTATTTAATTACTTATAGTTTAGAATTTAATTCGAAATATACCTTTCTATTGTTGATTGGCGTTTTAATTATTATAATCGTCCATCAAGGGCTACCAACCTCTATCCAAAAATGGTTTTCTCAAGTTACAACCAAAGGTGGGTCGCAGGTGAGCCCGCAAGTGACAGGGCGGCAATGAAATATGCAGGTGCATTCATTTGGCATCCAAGGCAATTTCGCAGTCAGCAGGACGACGCGCTGCCATTTTTGTTAACCTCAACTCTAAACTCTCACCGCCGCTCAGTTGAACACTGTTAGAAAAATTAGAACTATAAAATAAAAAAATTCTAGATAAGTAACTTAATAAATATTATATTTAAATTAAATACTTACAGTTACATAAATAGACTTCTAACGAATCTAGAGAGTTTAAAAGATCTTAGAGTTTTCCACCTACAGGAGTGATTTTTTCCCGAGTGTCTGCATTCCTTGCGACCTGACAGCGACACCAGTTAACGTTACAACGCATGGCCACATTTCTGCACACCTTCACCTGCGTACATATGTAAGCACTTGCACATGGCACATACATCCTGTGGAGTGCTCATCCTTCATCTTGATGTATGGCCATCAAGCATCGGACTGGATGAGTGCACGAGGAAGGGGAAATGGAGAGAGGGGACGCCTGCATCGTTGCACTCTCCGTCCCCGGAACGGTGTTAATGAAATTCAAGCTGGATCCAAAATTTGCATTGCCACATGATACGCAAATCATATACAGCACACAAGGATAAGAGTTCCATTATTAATAGGGTTCTTTAGAAATATTTGAATTTTGTATTTATTATTTACAAAACTTTGATCGTAATATATTTGGGATTGTATATATCTGGTATTTATAGGGGCTTTTAATATTTATTTTATTTTATTTATTACTAATATTTATTACCAACCTCTACCTAATATAAAATTTTCCTATACTTATTGGTAAATAAATAAAAATATTCTGGTGCTTAATATTAATATTAAGTCGCAGTAAAAAAAGTATTATTGGTAAACAATCATAAATTGAAATATTAACATTCGTTTAATTGCAATTTCAAATAAATGTAAACAAAATCCCCATTAATATGATAGATTTAATTTAGAGTGTGCTGAGTAAACCACAAAAATGAAATTATGTTATACAATTAAAAATGGCAACCTTGCTCCTAAAGTACAAACAAAGATGTCGGTGTCAGGCCATAACTTATCAGGGACATGCTCGACAGCCACGCCCATGTCCTTTGGCTGTAATTCCTGCTGCAAAGGATGTCAGAAGTCAAGATCGAAAACAATGAAGAGTTGCAGCCAGGCAGCCCTTCGCAATTCTGTTAATTTCTTTCTTTTTTTTTTGTGTGACATTGTGGGAAAGCAAATTGAAATCAAACAGACTTCTATAGCTTTTGGCTAAAAGGCGAACTTTGGAATGCGAAAAGCATCTGCGCCGCATGTTGTTTTGCGCAATACAAATCGAGCCCAGCAAGAAATCGAAAACTTATTGAATAGAATTTAAGTTTCGTTTACAGAAAACTTCATATTTCTGTTTTTTGTGTGCTCTTCCTTCTCCACTCAAGATATCCGGCTCTCAACTTTAACCCGGCCAATTTCTTTATAATTTCACCAGGAAATTGGCAAGAACTTTATCAGACCCATGAAATCGAATAGAAAGTATATTATTATTTTCTTTAAAAGTTATTAGCAACCTAAAACATTGTATAGGTTTTTAAAAGAATTATAATAGTCCAAAAAAATAAAACCTTTGCCAATCAACAGTGAAAACTTAAATTAATTACCATAGCTCAGGTTCAAATTGAAGTGGAAACACTAGTAAAAACCGAAATAACCACCAAATGTCCAAAAGAGAGGAAGGGGACACAATCAGAGAAAGTGGGATATTGGGGGCTTTCGGACATAGCCGAAAATGCTTGGCAGCCATCGCGTGGCGGGACCAAAATTCATTAAACATTTCCAAACTGCATATTTGTCATGGGCCGAAATGCGAGCCATTGCGGCCCGCGGATGCACTGGCCCCCTAGTGGACATCAGGCTGTTCCGAAGCAGCTGCACCCGTTCCCCAGAGTACACCCAAAATGCCCTGATTTATTGCCTCGATGCCATGCTGACATTTGGTTCGCAGCCAGCACCTTTCCGATGCATTCAATGCTATTCGATTGCCAGCAGAGGACTTAAAGTCAAGGGTATTTTTTGTTGTTAATTTTCAATTCTCCTTGCCGAGGGAAAACATGAAGTTTCGAATGAGAAAATATCTCTTTCTTAAATGTTTTATACTATTTGATGTTTAATCAAAGGAAAGTTCAGCTCATCATGGGTTTATTTTGGAAAATAACAAGCGAGATAGATGGTCCTAAATCGGCTTGTAGTCGAGCTTCGATTCTAGCTTCTTGTTGTCGGCAATTTTGCGGACCGCCTTCATAAAGTCCTCCTGGATGACATACTCACGATCGGAACGCAGGGCAAACAGCCCGGCCTCTGTGCAGATGTTTCGCAGATCAGCACCGTTAAATAAGTCCGACAGCTTTACTACAGCCTCGTAATCGATCTCACCACGCTTGGCCAGCGGTCCTGCGTGTATCTTGAGGATGTCCAAGCGCGCCATCTCATTGGGCAACGGTATCTCCAGCTTACGATCCAGTCGCCCAGGACGAAGGAGAGCCGGATCTAGTGTATCCGGACGATTAGTGGCCATGATCATCTTCACCTGGCCAAGGGCATCAAAGCCGTCCATTTGGTTCAGCAGCTCCATCAGAGTGCGCTGGATCTCGCGATCCGCGGATGTGCCCTCGGAGAAGCGTCGCCCTCCAATGGCATCGATCTCGTCCATGAATATGATGCACGGTTGATGATCACGGGCGTAGGCGAACATCTCGCGAATCAGACGTGCACTCTCCCCAATATATTTGTCCACAATGGCCGAGGACACCACCTTAAAGAGGGTTAGTTATTATATATTTTAACCCCGCACCGAAAGCTCACCTTAAGGAAATTGGCATCCATCTGGGAAGCGATGGCGCGTGCCAGAAGAGTTTTCCCGGTGCCAGGAGGGCCATAAAGTAGACATCCCTTGGGTGGATTGATGCCCACGCGGAGGAACAGCTCAGGATTAAGCAGCGGCAGCTCAATGACTTCGCGCAGCTCACGAATCTGCTCGCTCAGGCCGCCAATCTCTGCGTAGTTAACGTTGCCCGGATCCTCGTGTGTCATGTTGTACACCAGGGGATCCACCTCGCGCGGCAAGTACCGCATAATGGTCAAAGTAGTCACATCGAGGGCCACTCGCGTGCCGGCCTTCAACCTTTCCTTGTTTATCTGCCGCCTACAACCGACCACGTAGCGCGGCCCATTTGAGGCCTTCACGATAAAGTTGTCCGGAGTCAGTTGCTTGAGGATCTCACCTAGCATCTGGCCCACACTCTGCAAGGCCTTCAGGTCCTCCTCAGATTTCTCGAACAGGGCGTTGATGACCTTGTGCTTGTCGCGCAGAGCCTTCAAGCGACCCTCGATCTCGCGGTGCTCCAAAAGCTTGGTGCGGTAATCGGTTAGCGCCTTTACGCGCTCTTCGTCCAGCGGGGGATGTGGTAGTTCTTGGGCGGCCATTGCTATCAGTTTTTCCTATTTTCAACACAATTAGGAAAACTTCGACTTGCTTCAAAATGCTTTCACAAAATATGCAAACTCACTGTTACGATTTTGACAAACGGCAAGTTCAAATGATGACACGGAAATCCTGTGTTGCAGGGACACCGATTATACTATCGATATTTAAATGTTTCAATTTTTTGCAAGAATTGGGAATGTGAAAATGGAACACATGATAAAAATAGAAAGCCCCAAGAAACTTGGGATTTTTTTAATAATGTTATACTCTGAATTATAATTCTCACTTGCAGTTTAGCACTTTTACAAAAATAAAGCGTGACTAAAATGAAGTTTGGATAATTTATTTTCTAGATTTTGGTCCTTAAAAAGTTTACGAGAATTCGCATCGATGTTCAAACGAAGCCGTGAAAATCGATAGTCAAATGTTAAAGTCGAATTTGGGCCAGCTCTAGTTCACAGCACAAAAAGGAAACTGCAATCGCCATCAGTGAAAAAGTTTTATTAATTTTAAAATCTTTTTAAAATAAAGAATTGCGAGTATATAACGCAAGTGAATTTAACTAATGGATAAGGATATGGTCGTCGCGTCCACAAATAGAAATGAGGTTCTGCAGGCTCTTGATTCTGCCAAATTGCAAACTATTTGGACTTACATACGAACTACGGCTTTTTTAAGATAAGTTTTACTTTATATTTTTAATTACATATGTATATACATACCTATTATTATTGTGGCTAAAAACCCTACGCATACTTTATATTTAAATGGGGGTAAGGAATGTTGTAAAAATTTTGAAAATAGTAAAAAAAGCCGAATAAACTACGCCAGAATAAAAACCGCCATCTTAGATGTACATACATATGTACATCTGATGTACATATGATGTATGTACAATGCACATACATAACTCTTATATTTTAATTTGAATTTGAAAAAGCTGCAACGGAAAAGCTATCGAGGTAAAAGCTTTTAATAAAGAAAATATCCATGGAAACTTGGCTGTGTAGGAACTTACTGGTGTTGAAATTCACTTATATTTCAGATACTATATTACCACTTATTGGATTTTATTGATGCATGCCTTGTAGGCGGTACGCGTGGATGTGCAATTCTGGGTCACGGCGTCGAAATACCCTTTGCCGCAACTGAGCAATTCCCTCTCCTTGTTGTCGACGCACCTGTAGTAGTTGTGACACCCCTCCACTTCGGCGATTTCGTAGCCCTCAGTGCGGCCATCGCATCGATCCCAAGGACACTTCTGACTGTCCCGCGGCACGCACTCCTGATGCTCCTGGCTGAAGAAGTAATTGACGCCGCAGAATTGCCTGGTGGGTCGTGGGTCTGGTCCGACAGCGCCTACATCGTGGCAGTAGTAGTACCCTCGGCAGGTGGCTCCATCCGAAACAAGCTTATTCCTCAGAGGTTCCTCTTGAGTGCCACAGACATTCTCCGGAACCGGATGGTGTTCACAAGCAACGTGCTTCTGGGCCAGACACTGTCCCGAGGCGGTGTCGTAGTATTTGCCAGTTTCGCAGGTATTCGCAACAAGCTTATAGTTCTGGCAGGTGAAAAACTTGTTGCAGTTCTTTTCATCACGGAATGGCACTCCCGTTGGCACCACGTCGCACATCTCGAATCTAGCTTCACAGGTTTTGCCAGCGGCAAGGCACTTTTGCTCCTGTTGATCAAAGCCAAGGCCCTCATCACATCTTCCACTGGTACGCACTTTCTCCTTTTCGCAATAATACCAATTGGCGCAGTTGAGGGTGTCACCCACATAGCCCTGCGTTGTCGAACCGCACGGAGGATCGCAGTAGGTGGTATCCAAGGTCTTAGAACAGGCACCACTTTTCAGATTGAAGTGCGGAGTCTCACCGCCACAAGTTCCACCGTAGATGCTCACGGAGTTCTTGCAGACAATCCACTCGTTGCAGCCACCTGGCTTTCGTAGCTTCGTTCCATCCGCGAAAAAGCGGCAAATGTCCTTGGAGGAGCTCAAGTATTGGGTTTGACTGCTAAGATGTACCATTACCGCCATCAGCAGGGCGGGAAGGTAAAAAGAGCTGGGAGATCCTGAAAGTGTTCCAAGGAATTAGTCTTCATTTTAGGACGAAGAATGAACAGGCTTTACCTTGCATTTGGAAGCTGGAAAAGGTTTAACTAACTTACTGAAAGGCTTGAGCTCGCGCTTTTATACTACATTCTCTGCGAGATAAAGCTAATAATACTTTCATTTCGTCTGGATCTTCATGTATAACATTCAGTACAGATAAGATATGATTTCCCAATTTCCTAACCCAAGATTGCTTTATTAAGCTATTCTCCGGTTGAACGTTTTGTCGCACATTACTCTTTAATTAAAGAAGAACAATTTCATTAAGACATTTATACACATATCTTAAAGTAAAAGAAAGAAAGGTAAAAAAACTGAGGCAACCCAGATGATTTATACCTTTGAATTATATTATTTATATATATTTATTTATTTATATATATATATTATATTATAAATACTTTTAAAATGTTTGGCATCAAAGACTTTAGCAGTTCTCAACAACATATAGTTTATATATTAGTTCATATGGTTCTGCAATACCAATTTATTATGATTCAGTTTTTAACAAAACCCAATAAGCTGGCAGTGCTTTGCATTTAAGGCATTAACATTTAACTTGTATGCTTACTATTTAGTATATTTCTTAAATATATCTCTACAAAAATTGACTTCAAAAATGAGAATAAAGTTATTTAATTATTGCATCCTTTTATTTAAATAAAATCTAGGTAGCTACATTTCAAGCACAAGCATCGTACAATTTCACATTGTCGGTGCACGCCTGGGCAACCACATCGAAGTACTGATTATCAGGGCAGACCATAGGATCTACCTCGCGGCCATTCTCGCACCTATAGTAATGCTTGCATCCTGCGTCCTCGGCTACTTCGTAGCCATCATTTCGGCCATCACATCGATCGTGAGCGCACTTCTGGCTTTCGCGCGGCATGCAGGCCTGTCGCTCCTGATTGAAGAAGTTGTCGGCGTCACACTGGCGGAAGATGGGATCGGGATCGGGCACTCCGGAACCGAGATCCCGGCAGTAGTAGTAACCCCGGCAGGTGGCACCGTCCGAAACGAACTTGTTGCGCACGGCCAGCTTCTTGGTGCCGCAAACGTTCTCCGGCAACGGATGGTTGTCGCAGACAACCAGCTTCTTATCGATGCATTTTCCCTGCTCCACGCTGTAGTAAAGACCAGTATCGCAAACGTTTTGCGTTAGCTTGAAGGTCTTACTGCAGGTGTAGTACATGTTGCAGTTGGCATCGTCACGGAAAGGCACGTTCGGGGGCACTATGTCGCACATATCGAACTTGGCCTCGCAGACGGTATCCTTGGGCCAGACACACTGCTTTGTTGTTCCATCGAAGTACTGGCCGCCGGTGCAGGCGCCCTGACCCTTCAGCGTCTTGCCATCACAATAATACCAATTGACACAATTTAAGGTACTTCCAGTATAACCCTCCGTGGATGCGGTGCACGGGCTGCTGCAGTAAGTGGTGTCCACGCTCTTGTAGCAAGCTTTTTGTCCCAGATTGAAGTATGGCTTAGCTGCGGTGGTACATTCTCCCCCTTCGACGGTTGCGGAGTCTTGGCACTCTATCCATTCCGAGCAGGTGCCGGGCTTTCGCAGTTTTACTCCATTCGCGAAATCTCGACAAATGTCCTCGGTTGTGTTTAGGTAATGGGTCAGAGCCTGGGTGCTCAGTTCAACCATCGAGGCTGCCAGGAAAGCATACAGGCACCACGAGCTTGATAGTCCTATAAAGTAGTAATTAATTAGTATCTTCGTGTGAATTCAAAGAGTCCAGTCCGTTGGCAGCACCTCGCATTTCGGAATCGATCCTCCCACAGTTCGCGTTCAGTAAAATAGATACAACTAACTTTTTGGCAAAGCAACCTCAGCATTTTATAGAATTCGCTCAACTCGCTGATTTTCCCGTTTCGATGACATTAATTTACTACATCCAAGGGAGATAAGATTTGGGGGTTGTCAGATCTAAGGTTTTGTCAATTTCATTTCGTTATGATTGCGTGACCTACACTATATGGCAATAGTCTAAGCCTCTGATAAAACTAAACATAATTTTTGAGCTTTAAATTATAAAATTCCATATAATTAACATGTAATTTAAAATAATTAAAATATAATTATTTAAATTTCATAATTTATATAAAGCAATCTTTGTAGTTGAACTAATTTATTTTTGAACTTAAGTTTATTCACTTTGTACACAAACTTTTAACAGAGAGTATTTGGATTTGGCCTTGAAATAATGCTCTTTATCGATAAGCGCATTAGACAACTTGTATTGTTAATTGAAACATTTAAACTTTGCGATCTCAGTTTACAGACAAACTGAATACTCTTTCACAATATCAAAAAATCCTGTTTGACCTTCTGTTTTTTGGTTTAAGGTTTTTAAAAACCGGAAACATAAGATGTTTATTAAAAAAGGCCACCCAAAAATATGAAATAAAATACATTCTAATAAATATATTATTATAGGTAAGAGTAAAAATGTTATCGGTTAACTAGCAATAGCTTTATAATTACAACGATTTCTCGCTACCAGCTGAGATTTTATTTATAGCTATTTGTCGCGATAAGAATACTATTAATTGTATATTATATAGCGAGCAATTAGGATAGAGTCTGTCATGTCTTTTATTTATAGGCCTGATAAACTCAAAAATATGACAAAGTTAAGCTATTGGTGTATCAGCTGACATATTTTTGGCTGGGTTTTCCTAATATTTCTTGTCACTGAGATCACGCAAAGAACTTGGGGGTTTGTAGTAGAGTTTATCATAAAACAAACACTTTTCGTCTCTGAAGAGATAACGAAATTATTTCCATTGATGACTAAGCAAATGCGGTTCACTTATTCCGATCGTCGCCCGAAGAGCCGGTCAGATTCTCGTTTGCATTTCATTGGCTTCCCTTTGCAACTCGGTTGCCACTTGGCACTCAGAACATGTTAATATACATTGCTTGGCTTTAAAGTTTAATTGTATTTTCAAAAATGTTCACACAGTTGATGGTTCATATCTTTTGGACACTCTGCTGATTGGTTCTTATCAAAAGCACTGATTTCGAATGGTGCTAGAGTTAAATAAGCGGGTTTCCTTGATATCTATGCACCAATCGATCTCAGTTCTTCGATTCGAACTGTTCTCAGTATGCGCTCCTTCGAATCCTTCGATCCTGTCACCGCTGATGTCACAATTAAACTGAAGAGCCCGACTGAGAGCCGTATTTACGATCGTTGACAAGGCGAGTGCCGATGATGACTGCGTATACCAGAGAAGCGACCCCAGTTTAAATCTGAGAAACCTGTTACACCTGAGAAGATTTTAATAATAGACAGTCGGCAGAGCCCCGTACGCTCGCACAGTCCCTTAAGATGAATGTGTGTTTGCGATGGCATATCCACTCATATTTCCGCTGGGCTGTCTTTTGTTGCCTCTTATGGCCTCCTACGAGCAGCAGCCTCCGGGGCAATGCGTACAGTGTAATGGACACCGAAGAGTCTAAGCCTTTCCAACGTTCAAGTGCCTGGGCCTTAGTACCCACAACTTTTGCTCTTCTTTCTTTCATTTAGGTTTCCATAAGTTTGGTAATTTAATTCAAGCGTACTTGCCTAGCATTTGAATAATTAGAATTGCATTGTCTTGGGTTTCATGCCAACTGGAGAGGCGAGAAGCAGGAAGCCTCTCACCGCAGTCTTGGACTTGCTTCTGGTTCTTCTGTACCCATGACAGTACTTGTCATGAACCGATTGCATTTCTGTGACAAATACCAATGTACAAACGCTTCTGGGCTAGGTCGGTTGAGTAGCCCAAGTGAAATGACAGGGAAAAGTATTTTTTGTCATTAAAAAAGAGAATCTAAACTATGCACCCATCTCTCTTATAAATTGACAAGTTGGAAGCTATTTTTGGTGGTTTCTTTAACAGTTCTGAATGGTTTTGTTATCGGGATATTTGAATCGGCGAGATTGCATGCAATTCCAGGAATTATAGAAATGTATACATAGACACACCTCCGCTCTACGGTGCTTTGCTATCACAATGTCGAAAAATTGCATACCCTAGAAGTCTAAAAATTTGTATATTCAAACAAAGAATAAAAAAAGAAAGTATCATAACCGAAATACAATTTTGGAATGTACAAATCAAATCAAAAAAGGGTCTCTAATATTATTTAAAACTGTTTTTATGCAGCTAGTAATTATGGCTAGTAATTAAGTTTATGGTTAAGTTTTTCTGAAGAGTTATTGTACATTTAATTAAAGTGTTTCTCCAGTATTATTCGTGCTTTATCCTTCCCCATGTAAAAATCCTTGCTGGTCGTGGAGTATCCCGTAGTCGAGCATTATTCCGCGTTGCTCTGCTCCTGTATCGAGTGTATCCGCTTGAAAAGTACGTGACACTGCCACTTCAATTTGAGCGACAATAAACGTCATTTAATTTCAAGTGTCAATAAAGCGATGCGAATGATTAGGCAAGGCAGCTTGCGTGTTGTGCTTATCGGGGAGTGTGCGGAGAAACATAAATTAGGCAGACGCCGGGGCGGTTGCGGCGCCAAAAAGCCATTCAACAGTTGGGAATCCGCAGACCTATGCCAAATTTTATGAGAACTCTGTGGGCAACGGCGGGAGCCGGGCTTGATAAGGGCCACGAATCCCGCCCCGGGCCCATGGCATACACACACCTAATTACACTGTCGCAAACAAATCAGTTGGTGAACTAATCGAGAGATTGATATGGTGATTGGTATTATCAGAAGATTGGCTACTGATTTGGGGCCCTCGAGGCACAGTTAAATGCTGCCACTCTGCCTGGTTAGCCACTTAGTCGTTTGCGAATTTTGAACCATTCGGAAGCCGATCAGACGACAATGCGCCGAATTGAATCCAATGGTGAGTGATAGGAGGAACTAGTCCCGGAATATAGTTTACTCTATCCATTACTCTCTAGCTCTTTGGGCTCTACTGCTGCTGGCCGGAGGTCTTCAAGTTGCGGTAGCCCAGTTGGCGGATGTCTGCCTTTATGAGGATGATGGCACCCGGCTTCCCCTGGCCACTCACTGCTCTCGCTTTGTTGTTTGCCAAAGAGGCGAAGTGTCCATAATTGGTAGCTGCCCGCGAGGACTTCACTTCAATCGCGAGCTCCGAGAGTGCGACTTTCAGTGGCGAGCAAACTGCCTGGGGCTGTCCGCCTTCGCCGGAGTAGATGACCAGTGTACGTGCGATTGCTGTGCTGACGAGTGCCAAGATCCCATCGATGAAATCGATGAACCCACCACTGAGGACTGCGATCCAGACAGCACCACCAAGTCAACCGTTACTCCGAGTCCTCCAGATTCCACTGATCCCACAGAAATCACCACCAATCCCGATGACACCACCAACTCCTCAAATACTACTCCAGCGACCCCCGGCGTAGTACCATCCTATTGCTCCAGTCCCCGTACCGATTGTGTCACGCAGGAGAGTGGCACGAAGATAGATATGCCCGGAATCTGTGTGAGGTTTATCCAATGCAGCAACGGATGCGTAAATGAAATAAGCTGTCCCAGTGGCCTGTACTTCAACAAGGAAGAAGGTGTGTGCGATTACCCAAGTAACGTGGAATGCGAAATAACTGCTGATGCTGCGGGAGAGATAGAGGGACCCTCCGGAACCACTTGCGCCAGCGACACCGTCTGCGCCAAAAAGCCCGACGGAGTGTTGCTTGCGGACCCCAATTCAAACGGATACTTCGTTTGCCAATGCCAGTGTCCCATCGCCATGGCATGTGATCCTCAGCTAAGTTTCAATGCGGACGCCCAGGTTTGTGACTGGCCGAAGGGAAGCAATACTGAAACCGGTGACGATGCCGGTGCCGGTGCTTCATCGGTTCTCTGTCCCAATGGCCTTGTCTACAATTCAACCTCAGATGAGTGCGATTACCCCGAGGGCTATGTGCCCGAGGTGCCCTGCAACAGCACCAGCCCCGTGTGCAAGGACCAGCCGGAGGGCGAGCTCTTCCAGGTGACCGGCTCGTGCAATACGTTTTACAAGTGCAATTACAACTGCGCCGTGGAGCAATTGTGTCCCAACAATCTTGTATTTGACCCTGAAAAGGAAATTTGTGTCTACCCACAGGATTATGAATGCGAATGGGAGTATACGCCGCCATCGGGCCCAAGTGCCGGTCCCTCTGGCACATCCTGTGAGAGTGGCGGTCGTTGCTCAGGCCAGAAAGAGGGTACTTACTTGCCTTCCAAAACAAACTGTGGAAAATTCGTTGTTTGCCAGTGCGAGTGTGAAGTCGAGATGGAGTGCCCAGATGGGTTGTACTGGGATGAAAATCTGCAGACCTGCAATTTTAATACCAGTGATGTCGATTGCCTGCTCTAACTGACCTATTGTAGAATAAAGGAAATCATTATCAAAGCCATATCTTAGCTGTATTTATTAATGAAACGGGGAGGCTAATAAATCATTATAATCAGCTTTACGGTGGCCACAGTCCAGCAGCTGTGGGCTATCGGTCAACATGAGAGCGATTATAAATACTTGTTACCCAGAGGGAAAAGGCGTACATGGAGATATCTCTTATTTTGTGGGAGGGCCTATTGCAAAACAATTTCTTTTTGCACTCAGGAAGTTCGCGGATTCTGCGTTCACCGATGCGTGGTATAAATAGTGACAATATCTGTTTGCTTGTATAACTACTGTAAGAATATGCTGATAATATCTAGAATGATGCCCCAGTATCACCGGCACATGCTGTGAAGCAGGAAAAGGCATTTCATTATTTTAATTGCCGGTAAATATAAAAGCCGATATGGACCGAAGGCACATCAGTGAACGTTCGATATGCGGAGTGCCAAGATGGCTCAAACCAAAACTAAGCACTATGGTAAGTACATAAGGAAGAACCCTATATTTATGGATGTTCACCCAATCATTTCATTTAGCGCTTTCCCTGTGCCTGGCGCTTTCCTTCTTCGTGGGATCCCTGAATGCAGAGTGCTGCACGGACGGCGAGACAGAAGTCGACCCGGATGATTGCACCAAGTATCGTGTGTGCTGCCATGGCGAATTTGTTTCCAAGTCTTGCGATGACGGAGACTATTGGAACTCGGATATTGGAGAATGCATATTTAACAATGGAACCTGCAATCCTCCAGAGTGCGAGGACGGGGATATCGAGGCCAATCCCGACAACTGTGCCGAGTATCTGGAGTGCATAAACGGAACCGTCGTGAGCCAGACCTGTGCCGATGGATACTTCTTCAATGTGACTGAGTGCATTCTGGACACCTGCGGAATATGCGTTAATTGCACTGAGGGAAGCCAAGAGCCCGACCTCGACGATTGCACCAAATACAAGATATGCATTAATGGAAAGTTTGTGTCGCAATCTTGCGAAGCCGGATATTACTGGAACTCAGATATAAAGAAATGTGAGAAGGACGACGGACAGTGCAACGGCAGTCCATCGTGCACGGAGGGAGAAGTAGAACTTGATCCTACAAACTGCGCTGGTTATCTGGTTTGTTCGAACGGCACCTTAGTGAATAAGACGTGTCCCCCCGATGCCTACTTCAATAACGATACTTTAACTTGCATTCCGGATACTGATGGTGAATGCATAAACTGCACGGAGGGAAGTACCAAACCTGAGCCTTCCGGTGACTGTACGAAGTACCTACTTTGCTCGGGTGGAAAGTACGAAACTGTGTCCTGCGAGAATGGCTATTACTGGAACAGCACCGAGAAGCTATGCCTGAAGGATAATGGAGAGTGCAACGGAAATCCCTCGTGCAAGGAGGGAGTAGTAGAGCGTGATCCTGCAGACTGCGCTGGTTATCTGGTTTGTTCGAACGGCACCTTGGTGAATAAGCAGTGCCCCACCAATACCTACTTCAATAACGACACTCTAAGTTGCATGGTGGATACTAATGGAGTCTGTCTCAACTGTACCGAGGGAACCAAACAGCCGGAGCCTTCTGGTGACTGCACCAAGTACCAAATTTGCGCGGGTGGAAAGTACGTTACCATGTCCTGTGCAGATGGGGAGTATTGGAATAATAAGACCAAGATCTGTGAGTTGGACAACGGACAGTGCATTGCCACGCCATCCTGCGAGGAGGGCGACCAAAAGGCAAACCCGGCGGATTGCGCAGGATACTTGCAGTGTGTAAACGGCAACTATGTTGGTATGAAGTGCCCCGCTACTGAGTTCTTTAACGCAACACTGAAGAAGTGTGTTGTCGACGAAGATGGCGTTTGCATCCCCAAGTCTTGCGACCCCGAGTGCTGCGATCTCCCCAACAATTCGATGTGGCCAGTGGAAAATAACTGCTCAGCATTCTTCCAGTGTGTCAACGGCAAATACGTTGAGCAGACATGCCCCAACAATTTGCAATTTAACAACAAGACGGAAGCATGCGACTACCCCGAGAATGTCGGCTGCGATGATGGATCTGCACCGCCCAGCGGTCCCAGCGCCGGACCTTCGGGTACCTACTGTGAGAGTCACGGACGCTGTGTTGGCAAAAGCGACGGAACCATGTTAGCCTATAACGAAAACAGTTGTAGCTCATCGTATATTGTCTGCCAGTGCGAGTGCGAGGTGGACTTCAGCTGTTCATCTGGGCTCATCTACAATGCGCAGATCAGGACCTGCGATTGGCCGGACAATGTAAAATGCTGAATGTCTCAATAAATACTTCTTAAGCAGAGCAGTTTAAGTGGTGTTTTTCTTTGCAATGGATACAAACATAAAAGCACTAAACTTCATGAGATATTAAAATGCACTGGCTTTTTAACTTGCAATAATTAACAATTAAATTCTAATATTGTGAAAATAATGTTTTCTTTTTTAAGAAAACATTTTATAGTTTGTGTTAATAAAATTGATTCTGAAAAAAATAAAAAAGTGTATTTCATTGTTAATGTATCCTCTCTTAAAATAGCCAATAAAATTAGTTTCGTTAAATTTTCAAAATGCGTCGATGCGGCGAAGAGATATTTTGGTTTTTTTTTAAATATATAAGTAAATATAAATATGTATATGGGTTTTATGGTGAATTAATAAATATTATGAATTAATAAATAATTTAATGGCAAATCGGAAAGAGAAAGTTTTGATAATTTAGTTATATTTTAATTATATTTATACATCTAGTTATAAAATGGTTTAAAAATTTGGCTAATTTTAGGTCTCAGTTCATTATTATCAATTAAATAATAATAATAATAATAATGGCGAATCAGAATGGAATTATGGGAGTATTGTGCCCTCAAAAAGAACTAAAATATTTGCTCATTTTACATTTACTAAATCGTTCTCAATATTTAATAATTATTAATTAATTAGCATTTGAATGGCGAACTATATTCTTTTGCCACCCTATAGATATTATAGCCTTGAAATGAAATATTTTTACCAGCGTCTTTAGTTCGAAGCTATTTATATTATTGAAATTTATTTCAAGAGGTTAAGAGTTATTGTATTTTTTAATATTATTGTGATTTAACGAGATTTTAAAAAATGTTCCCAACATTTTATAATTAATTTGCATTTGTTTATGTATGTATTTGACAATTATTGATTTTTTGCATTTTATAGATTTTATAAATAATGTATCTGTAAAGAAGCCTTTCTATATAAAAGCCTTGTACCAGCGACTTAACTTAAAAACTAAATAATCTTTAATTTATCTTCGGTTACGAGGAATTTTTCTTAAATATTGTGATTTCTTATACCCTTTCTAAAGTATTGCTCAGAATTTTAAGATCCGAGTACGTAAGAGCTTTTTTGTAAATGCGAATATATTTGTATATAACAAGGTATAATAATACATATATACATATATATTTAATAGTATATTCAAGGGTATCACAACGACATTGGTTGAATAATATCCGACTTGTAACTATAGAGTTTGAATGTCTGAGTTACAACACACGAGTTTTGGGACGGCGAGCATTCTTTTTGGCCTTCTTTTTACTCTTGGTTTCCTTTTTCTTCGCCTGACAGTTGGCGATCTTGGGATAGTCGCATCGCGACGATGCAACATTGAAATGCAAACCCACGGGACAGTCCATGACCAGGAACATCATGTTGCTGCAGAGGAGAAACTTGCCACAATCGCTCTGATGTGCAGCCAGGGAGTTCTCCTTTTCATCTGAACACAGTCCCGCTGTGACGGCAGGCTTGTCAAGCAAATTGATCTCCTGGCCACCGACAGAACACTTGGCTTCCGACGCTTTCATGCAAATTCGGCGCGTTGGACTAAAGTGCTGTTGGCCAGCACAAGACCGAAGACGTGCCTTTTTCGACTTGCATACGTAATATTCCTGACAAGATCCCTTTTTGGACAGCATTACGCCGTCATTTTTTCCCAAGCATATTCTATTGGATATATCCGAAAGTTCTGTCTCCTGGATTGCAGGGGGCTTTGTAGGTTTAACCGTAACAGGAGCATCAGTTTGGAAGGACTCGTTATCTTCATCGTCCTCGTCACTATCTGAGTCCGATTCGTTGCTGTTTTTGTTATCCTTGACATCAAAGATGCACTCCACCTTATCGGCCGCGTCGCAGTGCAAAGTTAGTGGATTGAACAAGGTACCCGGATCGCAGGACCCAACCACAGCTTTTCCATCCGCACACACATAGTATCCGGAACATGTTCCAAAGATGGGCAATAGTCCGCCGTTTTTACCCTCGCAAATTGCAGTTTTGAAAGCGAATCCATCCTATTAAAGGGAGCTTAAATAATTCGGGTGGCTTTGCAATGGCGACTTCTTTTACATACTTGAGACAGAGCCAGGGTTCTTTCTTGGAGTGCACAAACCGCCAAGAGCAGTCCGAAAAGCTTCATTTTGTCGCTATCGAGTCTTTAATCGAACTGAAACTTTCCATTCATTGAACGTCGTTTTTATAGACTATCATTGATGGGAAATTTGCATGATTTGCCAATATGTAAAGTGTTCAACATTTCGATTGTATCGTTCAGATGTGATAGGTGCTCCAGTACAAGTACTATCTACATTTTCTTACTGGGAATTGATAAGGGCTCATATAAAACATATGTAAGGTTTGATAAAAACATGACAATGTATGTATATATGTATATTTACTGGGAAATACATTTGTGTATGTGTGCCGAGGTTAAAGACCACTTGGGGTGGCACAATCAAAGAAAAGTCTTAATTTTTAAATTATAATTTATTTCTATTAGTATTATTATTTATTATTTATGATAAAAAACTACAAATAAATCAGTGTCGTCAAATAAAGTCATACAGTTAATACCCATGAAAGGTTCTTGGTTCACTTTATTTTGTAATGCCTAAAAGTAGGTAAGACTAAATCGAGTATTCTGCGTTGTCTTGAGGAGGAATGCTTATAGGTGTCACCTATTTGTTCTTTTCTGGTATCTTACTAAAACTAATTGAAGCGAAAACAAGACAGATTATCATCGGTCATTATTAATAAACCTATTGTCTATTTCCTTGACAAATATGTGCTGTTTTTGTCACAGAATTCTAGTTGTATGTTATCAGTGTGTATTAGTCATTATCAATGAAGAAGCACCACTAAACGTGGGTTTGATTGGCAGTCGTTTATCAAATATTTCTGCTTAAGAATTACCAAAAATGTGGTGGGAATTCAGTTAATTCCAGAACGTAGAATAATCAACACACGCGCTTACTTTCAATATATAAAAAAAAATTTAACAAGAATTTAATTGTGGACAATAGCTGACAATGACAGGTAAATACCAAAGTCTTCCGAGAGGTTCTTCGTTTAACTTATTTTATTTCTTTACTCAGTCTGGAAATACTTCATCTTCATTGGCTGCCTTTTGACAACTACGTTTGGCGACTGTTGTACAAATCAAACCTCTTTGGAAATTGATTCTTCTTTTTGTGCCTCCTTATCGAATGGGTTCTATGAATATCCCTACGACTGCGGTGCATATATTTTGTGCAACGATTCCTGTGCTGATTTAGAGTACTGTCCCAATGGAAAAGTTTTTAATAGTCCTCTGCACATATGTGACACACCGGAAGCTGTGAAATGCACGCCGTTGCCATATCCGGTCAATCCCTGTAAAAGTGAGACTAATTTTACCATAATTCCATCTGCTGTAAGCTGTGACGAGTTCATCGTTTGCATAAACGGGCAAAGTGAAGAGAATCGTTGCCCAGGACAGCTGCTTTTTAATCCGGATTTAAAAATTTGCGATTTTAAAGATAATGTCTGGTGTTATGGTGATCGAACCACCGAAGATGGACAAGTCACAACGTCAACTATTGAGGAGCCCTTCACAGATTGCGAGGGCCAAAAGCTTGGAGCCATGTTCCCGGATACTCGAAATTGTCAGCAATACTATTACTGCTGGGGCAACGACTCATACAGTATTTTTCCGTGTCCCGTTGACAATTGGTTCAATCCGAACAGCGGCAACTGTGGCCCCGATATCTCACCGGAAGCGTGTCGCCAAGTTGTGACTACCCAAACGACAATCACCTCACCTTCGACAACTGTTGGAACGACAATCACAATAACTGTTGGTGACAGCGAGAATCCTTGCGCAGATCAAGAACTGGGAGCTAGTTTTCCTTTGCAATCCAACTGCCAGCAATATCTTCTTTGCCTTGGTGGCGGTCAATCGACGACTGCCAAGTGTCCGGTTAATGCCTGGTTCGATCCAGATACCGGTGATTGTGGACCGAATGTATCACCTACAACTTGCCTCGACGCCTTCAGTACTAGCACCACTATCGCCACAACTACGAGTTCGGACGATCCTTGTGCGAATCAAGAACTGGGCGTTTCCTTTCCTCTGGTTACGAACTGTCAGCAATATTTACTGTGCATGGGAGATGGAAAGTCGACCGTGGCCAATTGTATCTATAATGGATGGTATGATCCTCAAACAGGCATTTGCGGCCCCGAAGTGTCTCCTACAGCGTGTAAGGAGTCTGGTAGTTCTACTGAAACAACTACAAGTGTAGCTACTACTACCACGCCCTTAACAACACCCCTTCCCACAATGTCGACCACTATATCGGTAGATACAACAACCAGCCCATCGGATATTTTGGGAATATGTTACGGACATAGCGAGGATTACTATGCATCCTATCCCGAAGACTGCAGCAAGTATATAGCATGTGCTCGGCCAGTACCAATAGCATTTTATTGCCCACAAAGCTTGTTCTTCAACGAGGCTCTTCAAAAATGCGTAGATTGGGAGTCGAGTGACTGTTCCCAGGGAGAAACTACAACTGCATCGCCTGGATTTACCACGCCAGCCCCAGAGGCTTCGATCTGCTTTAATAATTCCGGCCAAAACTTGCCTTACATGGAGAATTGTCAATGGTTTATACGCTGTGTTGACGACTCCTCTTACATGATGGGTATTTGCAGCATTGGAGAGTTTTTCGATCCACTCACGGGAGAATGTGGGCCAGATGTTTCCCCAGATGCCTGTCGAGAGAACTACAGTACCACCACCACTTCCTCCACAACAGATACAGATTCTACTGAGAGCTCAACAACAGCGATTACCCCAAGTACTCCAGGTCCTGAAACTGATCCGTGTGAGGGAGTGCCAGATGGTAAGCTGGTTCCCTATCCCAACGATTGCACCAAGTTTATAGCCTGTGTCCAGCCTTACCCTCTCGTCTATGATTGCGTGGTTGGACAGGAGTTTAGTGCTACCCTAGAACGATGTATGGCTCCGTGGTATGCAAATTGCTCAATCATACTGACAACTACACAAGCCCCTTTAACGACATCTACCGAGACGCCTCAGGAGACGCCCTTGCCAAACAGCTTTTGTGACGATAAAAGCGAAGGAACTCCGGTTCCTTATCCTAACAACTGCAGCAAGTACATAATCTGTCAAGATCCCATACCAGTTGGCTATGCGTGTCCAGAAAATGAAGAATTCAGTCCCATTGATTTGATCTGCATGGATGCCCAACAGGCTGGTTGTAAACCCACAGGATTTGGTCTACGTTCGCCTGATAATGGATTTTTTGTTCGGGCTCTTAAGACAATAACAAGCTTTTCTTTTGATTTTTAATGCCGTGTAACTTTATTCAAATGCACATAATAATACAAAATACAAATTAATATTCAAAAGTTGAAACCATTTTAGCTTTAGTGGCGCTACTGGCAGCCAGGGCTTGACGTATTACACGATTTGGTGCTGGGATTCCAAAACAAGTCACCGGGGCAGGTTACCACTGTTGCACTTGGAATGCCACAATAAATGAACTTGTGACAGTCGCCAGGATATGGAATATAAGAATTACTTATAGTACACTCGACATTTGGATCAATTGGCAGGGGACTAGTTGTAGCTGCAATAGTCCTGTCATAAGAAGGCGGAGTAGCAGCGGTAGGAGCGTTTGGCCACGTTGGAGTTTCAGGAGAGAATGGAGGGACTGGAGCTATGATATTGCAGCTGGAAATGTGAGGGTCTACGCAACTCTGATATTGGTCACTCCATTGAAGGTTATTTTTACAGCGAAGGACAGTCGTCATGTAGAAGCGACTACAGTCTCCGGGGAAGGAGTTATATTGCACTGAAGAAACAGGGCTGACCGGATTGATAGGATTGGCAGGCTCGTTGGGCTGGCAGTTGGAATACTCCTTGTGGTCGCAGCGATATGTCAACTGGCTCCAGTAAAAGTTTGGTGGACACTGTTGCTCATAGGCCTGCCCGTTCTGGCAGGTGTAGTATTTCCGACAGTCGTTGGCGTATGGCAGCATTACAATGTGATTGGGATCGTCGGGCATTGGACATTTTGGAATTGGCGTGGAAGGCTAGAGGGAAGAATTTTCTTTTAGACAAAGTTTACGGATATTTTGGAAACTGCTTACTATCACAGGGTATTGCTGGCACTTAATAGTGCAGAAGTTAGCCACTAAACCAAAGAGAAGAAAGAATACTCCACGCAACACTTAGATAATGTTAAGAATTATTAATTAATTTAATAGTAAAGAATTTGTAATGCCCTAGGCAAGTTCTTACTTTTGATTGCGCCAACAAATGAGTTCGTTGTAAATGTGAATGTTTTAAACAGACAGCAGGTCTTTTTATACTCGGATTATTATTTGCTGCGTTATCGCAATCAAGTACTTGGCTTTTATTTATCGAATAAATGCCTTCTTGAACAAAGAATCTTTGCTGAACCTTATTCTAGATAATTCTGATTGATAATCTAAACAAAGATTATTTCAATGCCAATGTTTACCCTTCACTCATTGCATCAGTAGCCAGTACATCTTTAGTTATTCTATCCTTGCATGTAGGAAGCTTGGCTTTAAATAATCATAAATAAAATTGAAAATCAATATTTAAGTAAAAGCTTTATTATCAAACCACTCGACCGGGAAATACATTTTTTTCAAGGTCAGATCAATAAGTCAATGTACCCTCGGTATCATTATGTCAATAAATTTGTTGGATCACCAGGGAGTTATAAATATTACGACGATGGCAGTGTTCATTTTAGATGATCAAAGGCAGTTCAGTAAAAAGTATAAGCGAAGCCCGAAATATCAGTTTCCCCCTGTAACATTCATTATTTTTTTTAGTGCTTATCCGAATTTTCCTACTTGTGTTTTGTTGTGGAATCTGTATGGCGCAGTCTGTAGTACGACAGCCATATCCCAATGACTGTCATCTCTATTACGAAAAGTCCTTGTGGAGCTGTCCCCCGAACTTTTACTGGAACGACCTTCTGAAGCGATGCCAATTACAGCCGATCGTTGGCTGCTCTGCCATTGATTCTTCACCAGATTCTCCGCCTGTCACCGAAGCTCCCAACTTATCCACAATATGTGACAAGAAGCTTGGCCATTTGATAGCATATCCAGGTGACTGCAGCCGATTTATTCAATGCGATTACCTGCCCTTCGTGAAGACGTGTCCGGAATATCTGTATTGGAACTCACGCCTACTTACCTGCGACAAGATTTGTGTTTAGTTTGCAATAATTAGAAAGATTTCTTTTGTTTTGGTTTGTGGTTTGTTATTAAATATTAATTACAGTTGCAAAACGTACAAAATATTCAAAGAATGGCAGTGAAAATATAAAATTACTTGCAAAAAACACTTAAATGCTTATAAACAAGCTGCATCAAAATACAAATAGGTGTTTGTAGATGGCAGTTAGTTAAGCTGTTCTACAATTGAGCCCCTTTGGAACTGATCTACTATAATATATGGGTGGGGTTTTCAAGGTCTGTTGCCTCTGCTCCTCTAGCACTTGCCGTTGGTCGGTGCCTTTGGACGACAGATTTTGCTCCTGCCATTCGCACCATAAACAATGTTGCACGAGAAGGTGAAGTAGCCGCACGTCGATGACTTGGTGTAGTATGTGGACTGGAAGTTCTTGTTCTCCTGCGGCGGGTTCTTGCTGTTGTCCATGCTGCCAGTCACCGACTTGGTGACGGTGACATAGCTGTCTGGAGTGCGTTGGTTGGTTGGCTTGTCGCCACGAATCGGACCCTCGCCGTCCGTGTCAGCGGTGATTTCAACCTTGTTGGTGGGGTGCAACTCCAGGGCCTTGGTGTGGAACTTCTTCTGCACGTTGACAGTGCCGCGGAAACCAGGCGGAATGGCCTCGGTGGTCGAGGGTACGGTGTAGGTATTGACCTTACCGTTCTGCTTTTGGACCACTTGGTACTTATCACCTGCCCCAGGTGCCACCACGGCCTTTTGTGTCTGCGAGGGTGAAGACTGTGTGTAGGCTTGTGGCTCGGGTGTGGCCTCTGGCTTTACAATGCTCGCCGGCTTCGGGCTTTCCTCCAATTTGACCGGCTTCTCGTTGTAGTACTCATCTTCATCGTACTCATCCGGCTCGTTTTCGTCCTCGTCTTCATACTGCGAGGGCTCCGCCGGGTCCTGCTTGTTATCATCCTTCACAGTTTCCTCTTTGGGCTTTGTGGACTTGAGCTGCAGCTCGGGCAGGCGTTCGGACTCACCAGTAAGCGCTGGTCCGCTATAAACGGCATCATCACGATCAGTGACACTGCAAAGAGGATTGAAGAAAAGGATACTTTCTTTCCTTTACGAGCTTCCTTTTGAGTTACTCACGCATTGCCATTGTTTCCAAACTGACTGATGGTGTTAAACAGCTCTCGGTTTTGTTCTCTGTAAGATGCCACTTGCTCCTTGGTTCCCGATGCGGACTGTGCGGCTCCATGGTACGAGACGCCGAAACTGCGATTAATTTAAATGAAATTAATTAAGAAAAACCTTAAAAAAAACCCTTGCTGTATTGACTTACCTGGAGGTTCCATGAATCTGTGAGCTACTCTGACTAGAGTGGGCACCGGAAGATGATGAGGCCTGGCCACCGCCATTAGCCGCCGGCGGGTTAGCCTCTTGACCGGGACGGAACCCGATCTGCGCTTGGGAAGACGTTTGGCCAGGCCCGCTCGACTGAGCATCGGCCAGGCCACCCTTGTCGTTGGCATGCACCTCGCTCTGGCTCTGCTGGATAATACCTCCGCTCTGCGAAGAGGCCTTGGTGCCACCGTCCTTGCCAACTTGCACCTGCGCCTGCGACTGAGCGGGTCCGCCAGAGCCCTGCGACTGACTCACGGCTCCATCGGCGTTTCCTGTCACCTGAGCACTGGCCGCACGATCGGCATCCGAGGTCATCGCACTGGCGCTGAAGGTGCCGCCCGAGCTGTAGGTACCAGACACCTGAGTCTTGGCTGTTCCGCCGTTCTTCTTGCCTTGAGCACTGGCGGAGGCCTGACCGTCTCCAATTGTCGACTCTGCTTGGGAGAAAGCGTCGTCAACTCCACCGACTCCAGCAGCACCAGGCACACCTGCAAGTAATTAATTAGTTAATATAAATAAATATCTGGGCAAAATTTATAAGAAGCGCCAACTTACCAACACCACCAGCACCGCCGGTACCCGGAGCCCCACCTGTTCCAGCCGTATAACGTCCAGGTGCCCCAAGTTGAGTGCCTCCTCCAGGCAGAGCCGCACCACCTGTCTGCGGACCGTAACCAGGTTGACCTGTACCTGAGCCTCCTCTGCCTCCATATCCAGCCTGTCCTGGCTGCGATCCGTAACCAGGCTGTCCGCCTCCAATTCCTGTCTGACCACCAACTCCGGGCTGAGATCCGCCACCAATTCCTGGCTGGGATCCGTATCCAGGTTGTCCGCCGCTGATTCCTGGCTGCGATCCGTATCCGGGTTGTCCGCCGCCAATTCCGGTTTGACCACCAACTCCGGGCTGTGATCCGTATCCGGGTTGTCCGCCTCCAATTCCGGTTTGACCACCAACTCCTGGCTGAGATCCGTATCCGGGCTGGCCGCCACCAGTTCCTGGCTGGGATCCGTATCCGGGTTGTCCACCACCGATTCCAGTTTGACCACCAACTCCCGGCTGAGATCCGTATCCGGGTTGTCCGCCTCCAATTCCGGTTTGACCACCAACTCCGTATCCGGGTTGTCCGCCTCCGATTCCGATTTGACCACCAACTCCTGGCTGAGATCCGTATCCGGGTTGTCCACCACCAATTCCTGGCTGTGATCCGTATCCGGGTTGTCCGCCTCCAATTCCTGTCTGACCACCAACTCCTGGCTGGGATCCGCCACCAATTCCTGGCTGGGATCCGTATCCAGGTTGTCCGCCGCTGATTCCTGGCTGCGATCCGAATCCGGGTTGTCCGCCGCCAATTCCGGTTTGACCACCAACTCCGGGCTGTGATCCGTATCCGGGTTGTCCGCCTCCAATTCCGGTTTGACCACCAACTCCTGGCTGGGATCCGTATCCGGGTTGTCCGCCTCCAATTCCTGGCTGCGATCCGTATCCGGGTTGTCCGCTTCCGATTTCGGTTTGACCTCCAACTCCTGGCTGGGATCCGTATCCGGGTTGTCCGCCTCCAATTCCTGGCTGTGATCCGTATCCGGGTTGTCCGCCTCCAATTCCGGTTTGACCACCAACTCCTGGCTGTGATCCGTATCCGGGTTGGCCGCCTCCAGTTCCGGATTGACCACCAACTCCTGGCTGCGAACCATATCCGGGTTGTCCGCTTCCAATTCCGGATTGACCACCAACTCCTGGTTGAGATCCGTATCCGGGTTGTCCGCCGCTAATTCCTGGCTGGGATCCGTATCCGGGTTGTCCGCCTCCAATTCCGGTTTGACCACCAACTCCTGGCTGAGATCCGTATCCGGGTTGTCCGCCTCCGATTCCGGTTTGACCACCAACTCCTGGCTGAGATCCGTAACCGGGTTGTCCGCCGCCAATTCCAGGCTGGGATCCGTATCCGGGTTGTCCGCCCTGGATTCCGGTTTGACCACCAACTCCTGGCTGTGATCCGTATCCAGGTTGTCCGCCTCCAGTTCCGGTTTGGCCACCAACTCCTAGCTGGGATCCGTATCCGGGTTGTCCGCCTCCAGTTCCGGTTGGACCACCAACTCCGTATCCGGGCTGTCCGCCTCCGATTCCGGTTTGACCACCAACTCCTGGCTGTGATCCGTATCCGGGTCCGCCTCCAGTCCCGGTTTGACCACCAACTCCTGGCTGTGATCCGTATCCGGGTTGTCCGCCTCCAATTCCGGTTTGACCACCAACTCCGTATCCGGGCTGTCCGCCTCCGATTCCGGTTTGGCCACCAACTCCTGGCTGGGATCCGTATCCGGGTTGTCCGCCTCCGATTCCGGTTTGACCACCAACTCCTGTATCCGTATCCGGGCTGTCCGCCTCCGATTCCGGTTTGGCCACCAACTCCTGGCTGGGATCCGTATCCGGGTTGTCCGCCTCCAGTTCCGGTTTGACCACCAACTCCGTATCCGGGCTGTCCGCCTCCGATTCCGGTTTGGCCACCAACTCCTGGCTGGGATCCGTAGCCGGGTTGTCCGCCTCCGATCCCGGTTTGACCACCAACTCCTGGCTGTGATCCGTATCCGGGTTGTCCGCCTCCGATTCCGGTTTGACCACCAACTCCTGGCTGTGATCCGTATCCGGGTTGTCCGCCTCCAATTCCAGTCTGACCACCAACTCCTGGTTGTCCCCCAGACACTCCTGTCTGGCCACCAATTCCTGGTTGTCTGCCAGTGGCGCCTGTTTGTGCTCCAGTTCCTGGTTGAGCTCCATATCCCGGCTGTCCTGTTGAAGAACCTGTCTGTCCAGCAGATCCAGGCCGAGAAGCGTATCCGGGTTGACCGTCACCAGTGCCTGTTTGGCCGCCAACTCCATATCCGGGAATTCCACCCCCAGACGGAGGTCCTGATTGGCCTCCAACTCCTGGTTGTCCTCCACCAATTCCGGCTAGTGTTCCCGCACTGCCACCAGGTTGGCCGCCAGATTGACCTCCAGTGCCCGGTTGAGCTCCATATCCGGGTTGACCACCGCCAATTCCCTGTGATCCGCCGACTCCCGGCTGTCCCCCATATCCCGGCTGTCCGCCAACTCCTGATTGACCGCTGAATCCTGGCTGACCACTGACGCCCGGCTGGCCACCGGCTACGCCCTGAGCACCTGTTTAAAAATATTTCCTGAATTAAGAAGAAAATAAAAACGACGTGACATCATACCTCCGCCTGGCAGGCTGATAATAGAATCGGGCCTACCGGCAACACCGGATCCACTGGCGTCGAGTATTCTGCCGGAGGAGGGATAATCTGTTTGGTAGCCACCACATCCACTGCAGTCTCCTGATGAGAACTGACTCTGGGCCTGGCCCATGCCATGGGTGCCAGCTGGGGAACAGGAGGACAATTAATATGATTGTCATCCACGGAAGTGATTGAGTTTTAACTTACAGACAGTTGAGCGAGATCCATTTTCTGTGGCCTCTGCCTCCGCCTTGCCATCCTCCTCGGGCTTTCCGAAGTTTAAGTACTGAGACTGGGTCTGTCCCCTAGAACTGGAGAAAAGGAAAGTTCTCTCGTACTATTTCCTGTCTTTGGCTACGAATTATCTACTTACTAGCCTCTGCCGCTTCTCTTTTCTCTCTGCAGGTCGATCGCACTTGAAGAAGCCTCCTCTTCGGTTGCTAGTGATTTTTCCTGTGATTGAAACGATTTAAGTTCAATGCTAATGTCAGCTTTATCACGAAGCATTTAATATATTTTTTATGGTGTCTGTGTGTGCCCCCAATTCTGGGCTGTTTCCGAAACTGACCTTGGTCAAATTAGGTCTTATCGCCTTCTATTCGAACTGAGTTCATTTGCATTGAACTACTCTAGTTCCATTCAGCCACTCACGCATGCATATATGGATGGTACAAACACACACAGACTCCCCCCGGATTCATTAACAATTTTGACACTTACGATGGCAGCTCCATTTGCGCATGTCACGAGGAGCACAACGCCAAGTAGCAGGCCCCAGCGAAAGGGCAACATTTCAATAAATCAAATTCTGAATCCAATTGAAATGCGACGACGTTGTCTCGACACAACCAGCAAACTGTGAAATGGAATAAAATTGTATTATCAACACATTTCATTAGCTTATACTCCTTTGCTCATCGTGGTCTGTCTGTCACTTTCAGGGGTTATCACTTTTGTTTTAAATGAGCTCACACGATTCTGCTAAATGCCAAAAAATACAAAAAATCTTGACATTATTTTAAGCTATAGAGATGATGTAATCACTCAGTATCAATTGTAGTTCTTTTACTATTCTATTTTCTCCTTGGAATTTGCATTCAAATTAAAATTTCTATTGTCCTAGCACATCTTTTGATAAATATCTTATTTTAATTTTGAAAAATTTTTTTTTAATATATATTCTGTGATATATATTGTTAGAGGTATTGTTCTGTAATCCATCCATTTGTATTATTTATTTTTGCTTTCATACTATTTCCTTATACACTTTCCTATTTATAATTATTTATTTATTTAGTTTTTCTTATTTTCCTATCTGTAATTATTTATTTTTTTTTTTTTTCTGTGAATGACCTTTGCTTTGCTTTTAAATATATTTAAATTAGTCTTTCCATAGCATAATTTTTTTAAACATTGATTATATCATTTGCACACACTTTATCGATGTTTTGTAATAGGATATCCTTTAACAAATTTCCACAACACAAGGATATCCCTTAGCTTGAAAATCAAATAGGTTTTGTTTGTCTTTAAGTTCACTGATTTTATGATATTAGTTTTTATTCTTAATCCTTTATCCAATATATTTGATTGCAGTTAGCACGGTGTATCCTTTCTCAGATTTCAAAGACACATACTTCTTCGCCTTCGTGTGTATTAGGATTCCAAGGGAGATTTTCCGATTTGCTTCCGATCGCGTCAACTGCTGGATTGCGAATAACGCTGGTCTATCCGAGCATCAAAACTCTAGAGCTTGAGTAGAACTCAAATTCATTGAAGGCGAGCAATTCCCAATACATTTGCATTTAGCCAGCAGCAGCATGAATATTTATGTAGGACTCACACACAACCTCAGACTGCTGGTATCTGCCTTATCGCACACTCTCACACACAAAGCCCACCCCTCAGAGACGGACCAAGGCACTTAGAGCCGCGAGCTGCGAGCTACGAGCTCCGAGCTTGGAGCTCGTCGCCAGTGCCATTCATTCGAGTGTCTATTCCATTACGTATCAGCGCTTTGATCGTGTCAATCGATCACTTGGTCGCCTGGCAATGGAAGGGGAAGCGATGCCCTCCCCGCCGGCGAATGTGTTTCTGTGGGCATTACAACATCATCGTCTTCGCCAACGGATGGGGGAGACTTTTGACCCATTTTAAGGAAATGTGCTGGCATTTATTAGCATATAAAGATACGCAATTGTATATCTCTTAGATACATTTTCAAGTGTGTCCCTACTTTGGCTCATAGTATTCTATTTTTTGCGTCTCATGAGCGTACTTTTGTTGTTTCCCATTCCCAAGGAATCTATTTTATTGGCGAGAGGCTTTATTTTGATTCCGACGGAAGTGATTTGTCTTGATAACCTTTGAAACTCAAAATTTCGCTTCGACTTGTGGTTAGACAGTCCATCGTCATATCTATATATAGATCAGCCTTTCCAGGCCCCCATCCCATGTTGAGTCCGGTTATTTTCTTATCTCTGAAAGCCTCTAACAAGCCATGTGTTTGAATTGAAGTCAAGCATAAAATTTGAAATTTTTTAAAGGCCCAACGACTGGCTGTATGGGGTATGTTTCAAGGCTACTTATATTTTTAATTAAAGCCTAGTTTGATACGATCAAGCAAAAAATGTGGAGGAATATTCGAGTCCGAGCTTTCGACAATACGGATACCGTTTGTATCAATATTCTAGGGGTTATAATTTGCCAACTAAATTTAAAAATTTAATTCATATCTTAAATATTTTGTAATGATTTGAAAACATAGGTAATTAAAGCACACATTTATGCTCCTTTCAGATGTGCGTATGTTGTGTATACCTTTAATTTCTGCGCTAAATGGGTAAACAAAATGTTCAAATTGTTTATGCATATTGAAATAAATTTGCTTGCAGCCAAAAAGCAAATCTATTTAGAACATCTTCAAAAGGCTAATTGAAATGGGAACATTTTAGATTTGGTGCCTTTATTAATTGAGAAAAATTCTAATGGTAATACAAATACAAATATCTCTCTTTTTATGTTTCCATTACAAAGTGTTACGAGGAGGAAAAACATCGAATTTGTCATGTCTGCGTAGATTCTGGAAGGGGTAAAAGTATTAAATTAATTATATTTTAATGAAGTTCAAAATTGATCTTACTTGCCTTTGTTTATTTGCAGAATCGTCTTGACTTTTCGCACATTGATTTAATGGGATTCCAGTAAAGACCTGAATTGCAGCTCATCAGAATTCCCCTCGTGTCGAAACACTTGATATATTTGGAGCAGTCATCCGGGAAAACATCAAAAAGCATTCCTGCTGTACAGGAAATCGATTCACTTGCTCGCTCATAGTTGCAGTACTTATTTGACCAATCGCAAGATTTAATGTCTTGATTCCAAAACAGTTTATCCGGACATTGTTTTTCAACTGGCTGGCCATTACTGCATTGATAGTATTTGGTACAGTCTGTGGGGTGAGCCACAAAGTCTACTCCAGGACTGCACACATTTTCCTCTGGATTCTCAGTTTCCTCGTTATTATAACAAACAGACGGGTCGCCACTGCAATGGTATGCCTTGTAGTCCCAAAATTGATTGCCTGAGCACTCAAAGTTGTATTCATATCCATTTGAACACTGAATGAATTTATGGCAATTAGTTGGATGAGGTAAATATGGATATCCGCTATCACAAGAAAGAGGTGGCAACGTAGAACCAGTGGTGGCGGACGAGGAAGTTGTTTCAGAAGAGGAAGACTCAGTAGATGCCGTGCTTGTCGATACTGATGGAGATGGACTCCATTCTGACGAGGATGACCCTTCGGAGCTACTCTCTGGAAGTGCAGATGTTGAAGTCACTGGTACTGTTTCCTCTGTAATTGGTGTGGAAGCCTCACCTTTAGTTGTTGAATCCTGACCAGCTGTTGTACTTTTGTCTGGAACCGTGGAGGTAATCTCTGCTGTGCTACTTTCCGTCGGTACCGAACTTTCGGACGGAGTTGTATCTGTTGCTTCACTCGAAGAATCCTGTGAAGCCGTTGTACTTTCATCTGGAACAGCTGTCGTTGTTTCTGGATCTTCAGTTGGCGGATCCTCTGATGGAGTCGTGCTTTTGTCCTCAGCTGTAGTGGAATCCTCTACAGTTGTTGTCTCTGGAGAAGCAGCCGAAGAATCTTCTGAAGCCGTTGTACTTTCATTTGGAATAGTAGTCGTTGTCTCTGGAGCTTCAGTTGGCGGATCCTCTGAAGCCGTTGTACTTTCACCTGGAATAGCAGTCGTTGTCTCTGGAGCTTCAGTTGGCGGATCCTCTGATGGAGTCGTGCTTTTGTCCTCAGCTGTAGTGGAATCCTCTACAGTTGTTGTCTCTGTGGGCGCAGCTGAAGAATCTTCTGCAGCCGTTGTACTTTCATCTGGAATAGCTGTCGTTGTTTCTGGAGCTTCAGTTGGCGGATCCTCTGATGGAGTTGTGCTTTCGTCCTCAGCTGTTGTGGAATCCTCTTCAGTTGTTGTCTCTGCAGCCGTCGTGCTTTCATCCGGAGTAGCTGTCGTTGTTTCTGGAGCTTCAGTTGGCGGATCCTCTGATGGAGTCGTGCTTTCGTCCTCAGCTGTTGTGGAATCCTCTTCAGTTGTTGTCTCTGCAGCCGTCGTGCTTTCATCCGGAGTAGCTGTCGTTGTTTCTGGAGCTTCAGTTGGCGGATCCTCTGATGGAGTCGTGCTTTCGTCCTCAGCTGTAGTGGAATCCTCTATCGTGGTTGTCTCTGTAGGCGCTGCTGAAGAATCTTCTGCAGCCGTTGTACTTTCATCCGGAATAGCTGTCGTTGTCCCTGGAGCTTCAGTTGGCGGATCTTCTGATGGAGTCGTGCTTTCGTCCTCAGCTGTTGTGGAATCCTCTTCAGTTGTTGTCTCTGCAGCCGTCG
>VNJQ01006487.1:0-27815 GCA_008042515.1 Drosophila truncata | reverse complement strand
ATATATACTTTATAGGGTCGGAGATGTCTCCTTCACTGCGTTGCAAACTTCTGACTGAAACTATAATACCCTGCAAGGGTATAAAAATCATGTCGGAGATGTCTCCTTCACAGCGTTGCAAACTATACTGAAACTATATAGTAGCTTTGCTGTATCTCAACATATTTTCATCTTATTTGAGAGGCGATTTTTATTATTATTTCAGAACTTTGCTTTTAATTTTATAGTTAAATTGCAGTCTGCAAGGGTATACAAACTTCGGCGAGCCAAAGATAGCTTCCTTTCTGTTTATTATACAAAATAATTTATACACCACGAGACTGCAATAAACAGAGCAATTTATTAAATATTGTGATTATTTTATTTTAGTTATAAAAGTTTCCAGTCCGAAGAGAAGAATCACTTTTGCCACATTATATTTTTGTAGACTCTCTCTTTTCCTATAATATAATAATATAATATAATATTTCATTCAAGTACCATACAAACATTAGAAGTTCTGCAAGTATTAATATACATAAATGCTCAATATGAATGTCATACTATTTAGTATGATTTATTTTGTTTAGTGCAACCCTATTACTTTTTGAGTGCAATTCCCGCCCCCCTGGCATGTGGCAACGGACAACAGGTAAGAGTCAGCTTCATCGCTGGAGCAAAAAAGAGGAGAAACAAACGCAGAAGTGACGCTAGTAAAACAACAACGATAATATCCTGCAGAGGTCGTAAAAGTTGAGATTTGAACGTGCAGCGTACACGTGTTAGTCAAAAGTTCGCCCAGAAGCGAGGGGCGGACCTGACGGGGGCGTGGCAGCCAGTTTGTCGCAGCTGCCGCCACTACGCTGGGCAAGATGGCGCCGTGCAGCACTAAAAGGTATTAAAACAATTTACACTTTGTAAAAAACCGAAACAGCAACGGGAGCAATAACGTCAACTGTTGTGCGGCTTGTAGCACGTGTCGCGCGGAGGGTCGGCTCCCGGGCGGCCCTGTAGTTGTTGTTCATATTTTCCCAGTCACCCAACATGGCGCCCTGTCATAATCATAACTGTGTCTCCGGTGGAGGGACGGCAAAAAAAGGAGGAAATAAAATAAAATCAAGACTGCCGTTGACAATCGCGTTATCATAATTCTTTTCTGCTAAATTCAAATAGCGTTTTCGCCTATTTGCATAAACAACGTGAAAGTCGTAAAGTGAAAAATTGCAAAATATTGTTCAAGAATTGGAGAAAGGGAAAGAGAAAGGAGGCGGCGTAAGCACTTGAAAGGGGCGGATGGGTACAGAACGCAGAAAAGGCAAAGTTGCAATTGCTCGGTGAACAATGATGTTACAGTGGGTAGAAATGGATAAAAAATAGGCAAAACTGGGGATAATATAAATATTTAGTGGGAAATTAAAAATTATTCTCTGATTTTTTAAAAACATTAAACTTAACCTTTACATTATTTCGCCGATAAGATAGTAGAATGTACCTTACTAAGTTCTCATTTTAAGTTTGCTATTTTTAAATTGCCAACAAATATTTAATATTTTAAATTTAGCTAAGAAATGCATTGCAGTTCAGGTTATGGCAAAATTGGTCAAATAGAACAATAGAAATAGGAATGGTATTAAAGTATTTTAAGTTTATATTCTTTATTAAATTATTAAAATTTTCCAAAATTGTCTAACAAGTTTCCTGGGTTCTTTATTTATATATTTTTACCATTATATTCCTCTCTTTCCACCCTTCAACCTAACCACAGTAAGTCCCTCCATGCGATTCTCTGGCTACATCCGCCCCAAGAGCAGAAAAGCCGGCAACGGGGAGCCTTTTTTATGAAAAGCGAGATGCGTGGCCCCAATCCGCTTGCCAATCTCGGTGGCAGCCACCTCCGCTGACTTCCTCTTAAGACAATAAGCACAGTGCCGGGATGGGAGGATGGGATGAGATGATTCGCAGGGCTAGGAGCATGAAGAAAGCAGCAGGAGCTGCCACAATTCACCCCAGACTCGTACGCGAAGCCGCCGGTAGGCAAATGTTTTCCTAATGATGACGTCGCCGCCACTGCTTATGAATTGTCGTTGCTGGCGGGGAAATGTGGCAAGAAATCTCAAGTGCCGCCTCGTAATATTTAAAAAAAAATGGGAGGATTTTTTTTAAAGGGAGTCGGGCGCCTGCAATGATTACGTTGATTTGCCAAATGGCGCTGATGACAGTCTGCAGCAGCTGAAGAGGCTCCGTGAGTCTACTGATTTTTAATTAAAAAAGCAACACGAAAATGGGAGAGGGGAAAGCCACCAGCCAGTGCGAGAGAGTGAACAGAAGAAAGCCCAGTCACAAAGCCAGAAAGAACAAAAAAAAAAAGAGGGAAAATTCAAAGTGCGCGTCACAAGGTTTCCTTTTGTTAATCGACTTGATTGTAAATATTTTCTTGCATACATCCACGCCCTTATCCTGGGTTCCCCCTATCTGAACACTCTTCTCTTCTTTATTTGAATATGCAGAGAAAAAAAAGCCAATATATCTCGAAGCACCATGTTCTAGTAAGAAGAACCATAACAAGTCGCTTTTTTTTTATAGATTATAGAATTTAAAATAAATTTTTAACGGTAGCATAAGACAGTAATCTTCTTTTAAAGACATTTAATTTAACTAAATGTAAGTTGATATTAAATGCAGTTCAAAAGAATTAAGACATTGAAACACATTTATAACACAAAATTATTACAATTATAATCTATCCTCCGGCAAAAGAATAAAAAATATAATTTTTGAAACTAAATATTAAAGAAAGTAATATTCCACATATGACTAAAGAGCTCATTAGAGATTTTAGGAATAATTGGATTTAATTATATTTAGATTGTTAGTGGTATAGAATTAACATTTCTTTAATTGACTTGACTATCTTCCTATTGCCAAATTAGTTGGTAAATTTAACCTTAGCACATTCACTTTATGTTTTTGTTCTGTGTGGACTCCCATTTATGGGTAATACTTGTAGGAGAAGGGTGAACTTTAATAAAACATTTAAAAACTTTCACAGATTTGTATTATTGTTATTTATCTTTATTTTCTTTAATTGTCAATTAATATCTCAATTTATTTTCCAGTGTACAATTGTCAATGGCGACTGTTGCTGCACTTCTGAAGGCACATTCACCCAGTTACCTCCCCATCCCCACCCCGCCCGTCTGCACCTGTCGCCTGCCTTCCGCCCCGTCCTCGTCCTCTCTCCCACCCCTTCTCAACATCCCCCTTGGCTTTGTTATTTATGGCATTGTTGTTGCCACGTGATGCTGTTGCTGTCGCTGTAGCTGTCGCTTTCACCCGCCCCTGTCCCCAGTGGGTGCGTGGTGCGTTTTCCCCACCCGCCGCTGGTGATTTTTCACGCCCTCCCAGAAAAAAGAAGCGGAGACGGCACCAGTTTGTGTTTTTAATTTGACAAACATTTCGCGATTTCACAACGTCTGTCAGCAGCAAGCGAAAAAGAAGGTATCCAGGTGACATAAGCATTCGTATTGACGGAAAAAAGTCGTTACATTGTTTGGAATTATTTTTTTATAACTCGTTGTCATTTTGTTTTAAGTTCATCCCAGAATTTCCAAAATGGATGTACTACTTTTTATAATGTTTATACATTTGGTGGCAAATATTACAGAAGCCAATTATTATTCCAGCGGTCATGAATATGTAATTTCAAAGTTTTTATTAAAAAAGTTACATGTTTATATTACAGTAAATTTAAAAATGTACATAATATAATACAGAAGCCAAAGTAAGGTCTATTTGTAGAAGATTTAATTTAATTTTTAACTTTCTTTTGTTATATTGAATAAAACAGATACGATAATAAGAAGGGTTGACACTGACTTCTATTAAGTCTTAGTACGATGACCCATAATACCTGTCATATACATACAAACATGTTATTTATTTATTTTCTAAATTACTATTAGCTTGAATATGTTCTAGCCAAATAAAGCAAACGATTTGTAGAAGATGTATCCATTTTTAACCACTTCAATCCAGGTTTACTGGTTTAAGCCAACTAATTAGCCTGGCAGCTCCGTTAGACCTCGATTTGTGTTGCCTGCTTTTGGGGAGTACGTACATATTTGGTTATTTACGAAAGCCAATGGCAGCAATTAAATGAGCGCGCCAAGCCGTATTGTTTACTCATTTGTCAAACAACTTGTTGACAGGCCGAGGCAATTTGCCAACACTTTTTGCCCCATCGCTGGCCAAAAGCGAAAGTGAAAGGCAGCTGCATTGTCAGCATTCGCCAATGATGATGCATCGGAAAATGTCATAAAAATTGGCAGCGGTCACTTGCAGAGGAATTTCAGCACACAAAGGCAGTGGTAAACATTGGGAGGGAAAACGGAGGAAGGGGTAATTGTGCACATAATTAAATGGCAATGTTCATGAACCGAAACTGGACTGGTTGGGCTTGATAAACACAAACCAACACCCCCAATTAGGAGCAAACAAATACTCGTAAAAGGAAAGCCCAAAGGCAAACACTCTGCCTTTGTCATCCAGCAGACGTCACAATGAAAAGTGCCAACCAGCTGAAAACTGCACCCCTGCCACGAATTTCAGACTCAACCCCCGAAAATCGCTAAGCTTTCACGAAGAATTATGAATATTGAATAAGAGAGCCCGACCTCTCCTCCAAGAACCTGCTGCCATCAAATCAGGCAAAGAGACTTCAGTTTGCATAAGTGCGACGAGTGTGTGTGTGTGTCTAAGCTAATAAACACTGCAATGTATGTGCCCGGGGGTGGGGGCGTAAATAATTAAATTCTTAATTATCTCCAGCCACCAGAATGAATTCCACAACAGAGTTGCTAATAGGATATCTCAGGAGCAAAGGAGATCACAGGAAAGAAGCTAAATAAGCAAGGGAACTCTCTGTGATATTTTATATCTTCTATTACAATTTTACAATTTTTATTAAAATAAAATAATATCTATGGAATATGGGCAATTCTCTGGAAAGTGCAACTTCGGCCAAAAGAGAAAAACTTATCTAAAAAAATTTTTAATAAGCAAGCTAAAAAATGTTCCAATTTATCGAAGTTGATAGCTCTTATCATATTCTAACACAAAGTTCAAAATATTCGAAAGCATATTCGCGCAATCCCAATTTTTCACTATTTTGATGAACACCCTCAAAAAAAGAGCATGTTTTGTTTTGCTGTTATCATGTTTTCACTTTTGTTTTCTTACATCACTAGAAAAATGCAAAGAATCGAAATTAAATGCTATATGATATTCCAATACATTTAAGTAGTAAAAAACAAATATTTCATCACGTTTCGATGAAATCCGTGGTTGAACTCAAATTTTCGAAAAGTGACTTTTGGTTTTGTCGCGAGAGAATATGTCACATTTTTATAAATATCTTCAAAACGAGCAATTGTCAAAAATCGATCTTAGCACCAATTATGCATCGAAATTTATCGAAATTTGGTGGAAGTCAAACAGACTTCATAAACAACTTGCTGCGCTTGTCTTCTCCTAGGATTAAACATAATATTCTTATAGTAATATATATTTTCACGCTACTAAGATCCTTTAAGCCTATTCAAAAAAAGGCCAAAGAGACAGCACTGCCCTCGTTCCCCGTAAATTCTCATGTGAGGAGATGTTAGGTTTTTCAGATTCCGACGGTGTCACACTCACTTAATTAACTTTAATAATTCATATGAGTGACAGGGGAAACTTTTGCTTTAAGCAGGTGAAAAGACCTCCCCCGGCTAAGTGGAAGTAATGCCTTCCCGACAACGTCATCAGGGCTCTAATGAGCGAATTAGTATTCATTATTAGGTGTCGCTTCGAGAGCTTTTCGGTCTTCGCTCTACGCTATTTTTTTCCCTGCGTCCTGTATTTGCATAATATGTATTTATAATGCCAGGCTTATCGCTCGGAGTGGGCGTGCCGCAGCCCCCCGACTTTGAATAGTTGCCAAGCAGAGTGGCTAAATTAAAATAAATTGTACTTTTCAGTTGTAGTAGTTGTAGTTCCGTAAGTGGTAACGACACAATTGTGGTTCGGAGAGGAGCTGCCCCATTCGATTGCCAGGGGGATTGAGCGGGTAATCCCAATCTGTGGGGAACCCAGCGGCACAGATAAGCCGGGTGATTATGATGGCTCATAAAGAAGGTAATAAACAAATGAATTTAATTTGTTTTCAGGTTTTACTGCCTTTTAGGAGTTGTCAAATGAAGGTGCGAGCTGTTATGTTGTTATTTCTAAAGATGTACAATTTATATAGAAAAACTCCAACTTTGGCTCTGGAATTATTTGAAAATAAAAATTTAATTTTGCTATAAAACAAAGCTCGTGAATGATTTGGACATTTTTTCGTTGATATATCAACTTTTACTTAAAAATTTAGTATTATGCTTTAATTTCATACTCTTTATAAAAAGTTTGCTTCCATCGGTATTATTATGAAAATTAAATTTTAGCTTAAAGTATTTGAAAAAAAGACATACATTCAGCTCAAAACAATAAAATAAATGTTACGAGTTTTTTTTAAATTAACTTGATGTTCGTCCTTAAGGAGAAAAATAATTATTGTAGGAATTAAGTTTATTGTCAAAATAAAAACATATAAATATACTATGAACAGGTAAAAACAAATATTTTTTAAAGTAAATATAAATTCATTGACAAACGTTCGGAAATGTATTTCTTTAAGGAAATTCACATTCAGATTTTGACATCAAGACAGTAAAACGTTCAATAATAAAAGATCCTTTAAAATTCATGAGCTTTTACAGCAGAATTTACCCTTTCAAATGACTTTTCATATAAACCAACCCCAATTTAATGATCGTTTCTTATTTGCACTTCTTCTGATTGCACAATTTGATTGTTCCGCACATTAATTCCCATTCATCGCCTTTTAGTCATTACGACAATATTCCTGGCGAAGGCGTCTCTGGTTTCAAATTGAGGCAGGAAGTGCTTCGAATTAGGATTCATATCACATGACACCTTCCGGACTCATTACCACGACGTCTATACCTCAACAATTAGACGCCCATCAGTCTTGGCTCTTGGCTATTGAGCGTTGTCTTGGCCAAGTTAGCCACTTGATGGCCAGTTGAGACATTGGCCAGCAGGCAGTTCATTGCGCTTACCAAGCTCGCTCGGAGGGGAATCCCCGAGTTGGTTGACTTCTAATCCAATTAGATATTCCGCCGCCGCACGTACTTCTGCGGGAGTTCTTGTTTGACTTTCACTAGCTCGTTAAGCAATTTGCGCGGCGAGGCAGACCGGAAATTTAATTCGAAACTCGAGGACAAAGCGTCGTCCGGGCAAATTCAATTTGTTAGCATTTCAATTTTCAATCTTCACCTTCGTTATTCAATTATGCACACGCGTCGCGCGACGGGCACGTGGACTGGAATTCATTAGAGAACCGAACCCTTCTCCAAAAGGACGCGTAATTTGGGGAACTCGATGGCACTAAACGGAATACGGACACGAGAAGATAGCACATCCGGCGCACGTTGTGTAGAGCCGGGCTGGCAAATAGCTACTGAACTCCGCCACTGGAGCCCGGCAGTCTAGCAGGATGTTCGCGCGTCCTGGCGACTCCAAGTCTGCCTGAGTTCGAGTCGCTTTGTTTTGATTTTGGTCCACTCGCAACCTTGGCTGCGAACCGCGTTGCATACGCGCAGGCGCCCTGCGAAAATCTCTCTTCGCAGGAGTTGCGTGTGGCGCCTAAGAGAGCGCTTCTCTTTGCTTCCTTGAGCGACTTGTTGTTTTGATTGGCAGAACAATAGTCAGGGGAATTACACTTTGGGCTAATATAACCGGCAATCAGTTATGATTTGGCAATTGACACTTTCGAGAAGCAGGAACGAACTATCAAAATAGTTCTGTAATTTTTGAGAAAAGATAAAATTTCAAAATATGTATTCATTTAAAGTTTAAATGAAAAATGGTATGAAGAAAACCTAACTGGAATATATGTGTATATGTACTCCTTTCAATACCGATTTTTTTATTAACTTCACCAACAGAACTCGGTAGTTTTTGTTAATTTGATAAATGTCAGCTGCCAATTTTCTCAATTTTATTATCTTTCATAATAATAATGCTAATGCTTTTATAATAATAATAATAATAATGGGGAATCGAAAATATTTTCATACCAGAAATTATTTCCATACTAGAAAAGATGTCCGTATAGATATGCATACCCTTGTGGGAGACATTCATATAATGAATAGAATAGAAGAGTAATAGAAGATAACCAAGTACTCACCATTATAAAATTACAAAAAAAAGTATTGCATTACTTAAAAATTCTGATAACTTTTTTAAAAACTATGGTTAAATTTTAATTATTCCCGAAGTTTTTAGCTATTTGAAGTGAAACCAATGTTTCTCTTTCTTACGTTCTTTCTTTCTTTTAACTTGACTTGACTTGAACAATTTTCCAAAAATTTCTATGATTTACATAGCGTTCTGTTTTAATTTTTTTTTACTGTTTTAATTTTTTTATTTTTGTTTTGAGGATGAGTGAATTCATTAATATTCAATAATTATTTCTCAGTCAATATATCATTAGCAATAAAATTATCCAATTGGTTAAAGAAAATTAATAATTAATTAAACCTATCTAATGGTCATAGTATTGGTAATTAGCATTTCCAATTAATTGCATTTCACTCAATATTATTATGTGTAATTCGCTATAAGTGCAAATTGCAAAAAAATATAAAAAAACGTTTATAATTTGCGACTTATATGATAATATTAAAACATATTTGTCATGCATTCTGGCTTTCAAACATTTCCATCAATGTTTTTATAGCTTCATAAGGACTCTCATCGCGCTCAATTAAAGTGGCCATCAACTAAAATAATGTCAATGAAGGTATCGCAATAAATGTAAACGCATGGAAATTAAAATCAATCAGTTTTAGTATAAGTTAAGACCAACAATAATGCAGCCACTTAAGGCTCGGGAACGTCGAAGGAAAGTGGCACAGCAAGGACAAGGACTGAGCTCGAAGGCCAACATTTATGCCACCCCAGAGACTTGGCCATTTACGATGGCAAGTGTCGTCCTTTCGGCCTTCGTTCATCGCTTCTCTTTCCCCCCCTCCAGACCGCATACGGAAATCCGGCAGGGGGGACACCTTGTGGCCAGGACACAGTTTCGCGGTCCGAAGGAAGGCAATGAGCTGGGGGATAAGCAGCTTGACAACTTTGCTTAAAGTTATTTGCAATTCTTATAAATGTGCATGCGTTACGCACCGCTGCCCAATTACGTGGGGATGGATCTGGAGTGGTCTCCCTGGATGTTCACGAATCGAAGGTGAACCCTGGAACCCCCAAGACGGAGTGAAGGTGCACTCTTACCCCTCAAGGATTTGAATGATTTTTTTTCTGTCGGCTTGCCTTTTTTCTTTCCCTAATTCTTTTATGGGGTGACTGGGCTGGCCAGGGTGGTTTTTCCTTTTCCTTTGGCCTGACAAAATTTGAAATTGAAATTGCCCCTGCAGGTTGGCGGCTTTTATTTCCATGGCCAGCTTTTATTTCCTCACTCGCAGAGTAAATTAATGGATGTGTGAAAAGCGTTCAGTCCAGCGTTCAGCCCAACCGCTGAGGCCTCCTCATAAAAGCTGTCCACTATTAAACAGCAATAACGATGGCTCAAGCCGAAGTCCGATCCAATCCCCGGGCCCTCGCTCACAGTAGTCAACACTTTGTTCGCATGTGTCAGACGCAATTTTACGAGCGGGATACTTTTGGCAGAAAGTTTTTACGGCAACAAGCGGAAATGGCATTTTTACTGGCCATCTAAGCAGTCCTCCTCCCTACACACACAAAGATTGTGTCCAGCTGTTCGGGAGAAACCCCGAATTGAGTTCGCCTTTTGCCAGCTCGCCAATGATGGGAAAATTGAAAACTACGACTATGAGGACTCCGAGGGTGGAACATTTTCTGCTGCAATGGCACAAAAATTGATTTGTTGTCGATTTCGGTGGGGTTCGTTCGGTTGTGATTCCGTTTTCAATCTAATTTATGGCCACTGCAAGTGCAAGTAAACATGTGCGACAAACGACCTTATGAAGCCAGAACTTTTTCCCCAAAAAGAAATAAAATGAAAATGCCCCTCGCCCTGTGTATTTTTCAGTTTATTGGAATTTGAGTGGAGCGACTGACGCGGCACAGGATGTGCTGCCTTTGACTTGGTTGTCAGCAGCAGAAGCTCCTGCCATTAGTCTTCTTCGACTCTGACGATTCCCGACGATACTGCCAACGTGTTGAGTGTTCCGCGGGGTAGCGGAGTTGTGGCAGATACCGATCGAAAGTCAGTGATCGATCGGAGTGCTTGTGCCAAGCCATGAGTGAGTGGGAAGTTCCCCTCGAATTCGAGATGCACTGCAGCAATGGGAGCCGAACTCTAATGTTATTTGGACACGAAGGATTGAGAAGGAGGGGAAAAGAAGTCAGTTTCTATAAATATTCTTCTACATTTCTTCGGTTTTCTATTTAAAAGGTGGCATCCTTTGAAATTCAGTTCCTATTCTATTCGTTTCTCATTAAAATTACTTACATATGCGAGGACTTGCACTTCTCATTAGCTGGCATTACGAATGCTTAACCCCTGGAGCTATGTCAAAGCTCAGTTCCCTGACATTGGCTTTGGATTTCCCCGAGTTGTGCTGAGTGCTCCCTCCGACTGCCCCTCGCTCTGTGTCTGAGACTGTCTGTCCACCTACTTAATTATTTAAAGCATTCGCACAATTTTTCACAAACATGTTCTTCTTATTCACTTAATTCACTTTTTTCCTTCGCCGTACTGACAGACGTATCTGAAGTTCAGAACAGGTTGCCCAGGCCGAGATACACCCAATGCAGATACAAACTGTAGAGATACATGCAGACATAGATAGCTGGGGTTGGAGCCAAAGCATTCCTTAGCTGGAAGCCTCACATTTATGCCAAAGTTAAGTGAACTTGAAGCCTTTGCCTTGCCTTTATCTGCAGCCCGCGTATAAGTTGTGAGTTTTTTAATTGCAGTCTAAATGGACTTCAATGAATGCAGGCAGCAGTGGCGACTCCATCCAGGTTGCAACTGGCAACTGCAACCGCCACGGCGGCAGTTTATCTTTTGATTGTTGCAACATCCGAGGCCCTCGAAGGGCCGCTCTTAGGAGCTCAGCGACGTCGCCTTTTTTAGTGAACTCGAGATTTTAATTACGGCAGAAGTGCTCCTTGTATCGCTCGAGTGTGTCTCTATCCGAAAGAAATTAAAAGTTCGTTCTTGTTCGCTTTCGTTTCTGCCTTGTTTTTGGCCTCCTCTCCGGCAGCTGCTCTTAATACCGGGATTGATGTGGCGCATTAAGAACGCCAGCAACTGGCACTGGCCCCGGCTCGCTGGCCAAGATTGATGAAGCCACTCTAAGCCGCCGCAGTCGCAGCCGCATCTGAGCGGAGCTGCTGTCTCAGAGTCTCAGTGGTTGCAGTTGCAGGGGCAGCACGTACTTTGTCTAACTGCCAATGTGGCATTCCCATCGTCCAATCGCCGTCCCAATGCCAATGCCAATGCCAATGTCTTGGCCACATGCCGCGCATGGCCACAATTCGTAAATTTATTAAACGTCAACACGGCACTGAGCCAAATAAACTTGTCTCACGACAGCAGCCGGCCACGTACTGCAGGACCCCTGGCAACCCTGACAACCAAGGCAGCCCTGGCTTCCCCATCCTTCGCTCTGGATGCAGTTACATCGCAGAGGCAGTTCTGGAGACAGTTGGAGGGGATTTGGGAGGAAGGCAGCCTGGCACGCAGCAAACGGTTAAAATTAATAAAGCATCTTTGCCTCGGTTGCTTCCTTCGCCGTGGCTTTCGCCAGCGTTGCTACACTAAGAGAAATTCAAAGTCAGTTACAGTTACAACATTGCATACTTCTGAGAGCCCTAAGGGAACCTCTGGTCTCAGATGAAAGTACTATAGACCACTCTTAATAAAAGTTAGAGGAACTAATTCTTATTTATTTAATTGAAAAATAAGATTCCTAGAAATTTCATACACTCAGGGTTGCCATATGAATTTTGCTTTAATATTCATAGGAAAATAGTAAAAAGCCTAGAAGTTAAATAAACTATAAGTGATTATAAAATTAATCCATTCTAGAAGTTAGTATTAAAATACATTTTGAATACTAAGAATTACTTCTTCAATACTTTTAAACTTATGTTATAGCATATAAAACTACCTACCCTTTTCCGCAGTGTTAATCGCTGGAAAAGAGGGAAAAGGCAGCGGCTCTTGGCGACCAGTCTATCTCGGACTCGTCTTACCATTTCCATTTAGCCTGCCACTGACCACTTTTTGTGTGTGTTCGCCTCTGCGAACAAACAGCTTCAAAGTTGCCACAGACTCGGGCCACCGGACAGCGGACTTAAGACTCCAGACTCGACTCCAGACTCCGGAGTCCGCCGTGTGGGCTTCTAACAGTGATATTTATCTGCGAGTGCAATTACCGTTGTATGGGCTCGATTAGGGTTCGGATCGGCGGCAGGGGCTCATAACTCGACTGTGGAAAGTGCAGAAAGCCCCGTTTGACATTTGAGAAATGCAGCGGGGCACAATTCACGGATGCAGATGCACACGAGCCCGGAGAATGTCTTGGAAAAATGGTCACCCATCTGACTGCGTTTTCTTTTATTCATTTGGAAAACATTTTTTTTTTTTGTATGCCTTCTCTGAAAGTTTTTACTATATTTTCTTTAAATGTCTCTTCCCAAATCTGAGTATGGCTCTCAGCCCCCTCAGAGCAAGTTAATTTTTCTCTTAAATTCCAGAACATTTATCTCCATGTAAATCTGCAGAAATGATTAGAATTTTTTTAATAAAGCCAGCTGCCACGGACCCGAGCTCGTTGGTCCGCAGGGGTAATTGCCTCTTTGGAGTCTTGTACTGCGTTTAGTTGTTGTAATTAAAGTACGAAAATGCACTGGTAGCAACAGCAGCAACAACAAGATGCTCGATTAAGCAGAAGACTCAGGCGAGGAGCACTTACAGACGAGGTCAAAGCAGTAGCAGTAGCTAGAATTTGCTCAAGGTAGCAATAAGATTATTACTGAATAATAATTTGAACATTTCAGCCATTATATTATTTATTATGCAAATAGTTGTATAGAACCTTACCGCTATTTTCTCCGATTTGTTCCCCAAATGAAAATACGACTTACTACATTTTTAACTTTAACTTGTGTCGTAACATAACATTGCCATTTTATTTTTAAAACTTTAAAACTTTAAAACTTTCGTCTTTAAAGCTGAAACTATTATAAAATATGACCTACTCAAAACTGTATAATAAACAAAATGCGCATGCGCCATAGAATTTCGATATGAGTGCTAACGACAAATCGCGAAATTTATCGATAGAAGAACAATTTATTCCATATATGCTTAAAGGCCCTATATGGCTTTTAAAATGTACATATAAGTGCTATGCATCTTATTATTATTTAATTCTTTTTGCCTAAACCAATTCACTGTAATTTCTTTACACCATCTTCAATCCCATCTCATAATTCCGGTGCTATTTTTGTGCCTCCAACTGCACTTACCTCTGTCTCTCCCCCCGTACACATTCCCTCTTCTTCCATTGTATCATATGTGGTTAGTTCTTGATGATCCCGGTGATCATCAGCAATAACAACAACGTAACGTATCGTAATTAGACTAAGAAGCAATTTACGATTTCAACTTTAATCTTGTTAGTCGAATGTGGCCAGCAGCTGAAAGTGAGTGGATCGTTGCGTGTTCTGGGCCTCGTAAGTGTGTGTGGGGAGTGGCAGCCACGCCCACGCCGCTGGAGTCGCTGGAGCCCCCGTAGGAGGAGGGGGAGGAAGAGGAGTCTCCTCCTTAAAACATCCAAGGGGGCAGAGAGGTCAGTGTCAGTGTCTGCGAAGGTCTCACATCGCAGAGGGACGCGGAGAATTGAGTTGTCCGAGTCGGTCTTGGACGGGACTTTAGCTGCTGCTGCTTTGCCCTGCCCTGCCCGGCGACTTTTGTTGACTCTGTGACTTATGTGGCAAATTACAGCGCCTGTGGCTTCCAAGAAAGAATTGAAAAAGCGCCAAATTATCTGCATTGTGTTTTATTGCCAAGCGACTGCGAACCCCTCCGAACTCGGACGGATGTGGCACGTCATGGCGCCTAATTGAATTTCGCATGCTCCGTCCCCAGCTCCGTCCCGCTGGATCCTTACATCCTTGCACTAATCCTGGACCGGCGTGTAAGTGATAGCTTTGTTTTGGCTCAAAACTGGCTTCGGAGGGGTTAAGTGCGGAGAGGGGGCGCTTAGGGCCAACAATTAATTTCGCACAGACACCGAAACTTTCTGGCTGCAACAAATCCCCGGCACTTCCCAACTGCCCAACTTTTCCACTTTTCCGCTTTCCCACTCGGAAGCTCAGCCCGGCTCAAGCTAAATGTGTGCGGCATAGTTTTGTGTGCAGCTTTTGTGGCCATGGAAAATGGGGAGCTCTGGGGAAAGTCCCCTCTTGGCACAAACAATTTACAGGCTTCCCGAAAACTCGACTGTTTATTGTTTATGGCATCATTGTGGCCCATTGTTGCTTGCCAAACTTAAATCCTTTTTAGTGCTTTGTTTATGAACTTGCGTATAAATTCAAAAATGTTCCGCCACAGCCAAAGTTTTCCGCACACTGATTCCTGGCTTTCCCCATAATTTTTGCGCATCGCCTGGCGATAATGCCCTTTGGTGACATGTGTTGCATAAATGTCGGAAAATTGCTGCAGCCTTCGGTGGAGATTCGGTAGAAAGACATTAGCCATTCATCAAAAATTTAACAGATTTTGAGGCATTAAAATAAGACATGTTATTCGGCTGATAGCCAGTTGGGCCTAAGCCACTGCATCAATTATGTATATATTCTCCAAGACAGCTCACATAGGAATATATTGTAAAGCAATATTGTTTACTCTTATCTTTTCAAAAGGACTCGAATATTTAGTATATTTATAATTCCCCAAAAGCCTTCTCTCCTAATCTAACAGGTTTGCAGGATGTTTTCTATAAATTAGCTTGCCAGATCCAAGATCCAAGCACTTCCCAGGACTCTGCAACTCGACGATGCCCTCGGAGTTAGCCAAGTTTGATGTCGTTGGGGATCGTTACTTTCATTAGGCCCGCCGTTTGCGCACTTGACAATGACAATGACGTATCTGACGAGGCATGTGAAAAATTGCAGATGAACAGAACCAGAACCGGCTGCTGGTCGCAGAACTACAGCAACTTAAATTGGGATCCCCTCCACTAACATTGTAGCTTCTCATACTGCTTATTCTTAGGTTACTGGGGTATACCTACTTACTATACTTTATCCAAAAAACCATGCCAAAATTTCAAATATTTTAATTATTAAAGTAGGACTACAATTTTATGTTTTAAGACATTTTAAGCCTAAGATACCTAATCGCATATTTATGTACATATGTATGTATATTTAAATTAAAAAAAAAAAAAAAAAAAAATATATATATATATATATATATATATATATATCATTTTACGTTACGCATCTATTTATTTATATGTACTCTTTTATTTGTGCCATGTTCCTAGATAGATCGGCTGATTTTTAATATGTATCTACGCAACATTTAAATTGTGTTTCATATGAGAAATGTCGAAAACATGTCAATTAGTAAGATGCATAACGCGCATACTTAAATCAAAAGAAGTAGTTGGCTTATGCATCTTTTCATTTATTATGTTCATTGTTATTTTTTTATTTGTGACTCCTACATTGATACTTGTCTAAAAGTTGCAAAAATAAAAAAAAATCTAAAAAATTTCATGCGATAATGAAGGAAATTATATTTTCCTCTGACTAATGGGTACCTTTTGAATCGGCTACCGTACTTGTTCCTCGTTCCTCTTTTTATGTCTCCCTGTTTGCTTAAATGTTGCATTGTCTGCCGGTGGGGAGGGGCCGCTAAAGCGTTCATTTGACGAACATTTTACACAGCTGGGGCCACTTGTTCGGCGGGGGGCGGAGGAGCGCGGTCAGGGAGCGGTTGGTTCCAGCTAGCGTGGGCCTTCTCTGGCCTGGCCAGAACGGTGGCTGGGACTCAGAGGCCAGGCCGAAATGACTTTGACATTCCAACAGCGAACTGCCGGGCTGCGAAGCATTCCTTTGTCTCTGGGCAGCGCGATTTGAATTCAATCAAAACGAGGCAGGGACGTGGAAACAATGCCGATAAATTGGCCTCTGGCCCCTGCTCCTTTCTTTATGTTTCCTGTTGCCAATTTCCACCTTAATTTCACAATTTAAATGCACCCAATTGACAGTACTCGCACTCGCCATCGCCATCGCCATCGCATTCGCATTCGTCGGGTCCCGAAAGTGGGCTTGTCAGAAATGAATACATGAACTCTGCTGACCGCTGCCGTCGCCGAAAAGAGATTTATGGCGCATGCGCCGCCGCCTGGCTGCAGCTAGCCGGCATCCGAATCCCGATCCCGAGCTCGAGCCCCCGGTTGTAACTCATTCGGTTTCTGTTTCTATATCTCTGAGCCTGCCCTGCCGCCAATTGACGTTAATTTATGGCGCATGCACACACGGCTCTCGCGGCCTAACAAGCCCCATGGAAATCGGGAAAAAAAACTCCGAATCGCAGAAACAAAAGAGAGCGCTGCAACTTATGAACTGCTTATGAGTATTTATTTTTATAGAAATAATCGAAAAGTCACTCAAATTTATGAACCACATCAGCCAGCAGGCCGTATAAGGCGAGGTCGCAGTTGCGTAACTCCTGATTCCTGGTCCCAGCGCTTCGACTCGACTTCGAGTTCCGTGGAGCGAGGATCGAAGCGGAGCCCAGCTTATCAGCATCCATTGAAAGCGCTGACATGTTTAATTTTCAAGTCGAGAAGATAACAAGTCGTTGGACTGTCCAAATAAAAGGCTGGCCGAAAAGGCAAGCGAGGGTCGATCGTACTCATCCAATGATTCTTTCCGTGAATATTTATTTGGTATTGAAATATTATCAATTACAATACTGATAATAATTTCGTGGTTAAATCGGAACCTTTCTCATCATATATTATTTATTTATTATTTTCGATTATCGTGTTGGATTTTTCATCTACATACATACATATTATGTATTACTTATGTATGCATATCTATAATATAGATTCTATATCTATTGAAACGGAGTCAATATTTGAAGCAAACACAATATTTAGATAGATAGTTTATTGAGGTATACGTATGATAAATCAATAATATTATGCGATATATCAAACCAAAATGATCGATTTAGTAATTTTGAATGTGAGTTTTTTGTATATTTCAAAATTTGTAAAGGTATATTAACGTTTAAGATATTTTCGAATTAATATATATTTATCGGTATATAATTTGGGACTTCTCCTCCTGTTAAACATCCCTACTCAAGAGCCCCCCTCGATGCGAATTTACCTACTTAACCACACAGCCGGCGACAGCTGAAACCGCCCGTGAAATCCACTTTAAATCGCATTTGCCGGCGACAAATGGTGGCAGCTTCTGTAGCGCCAAGTTTTATGACCTGTCAGCGGCCCAAAAATCGAAAATATAAAGGAATATATAAAGCAGAGCCGCGAAGGTAACACTTATCGGCAGCTGAAATCGGCAGCCTGCCTTCGAAGCGGATTGGATAGGTGGGTTTGTAGGCGGTTTAAGTGCGAATTTTGGGGGTCCGGTGTGGCTGACTTGGAGGCGGTTGTTGCACAATTCAGTTTTAGTGTCACTTCTGGTCAAACTCTGTCGATTTGCCTAAGCGCCAAAGACATAATTTATGTAGCTGTTAATTTATTGTCCGCACAGTGGGGCGGATTGGCGATAAACCTGCGTAACTGGATTTCATATATAGACAAGAGCCACCCCTTGCCAACTGTGGGTCTTAAGACACGACCATTTGATTGGCAAACAAGCAAAATAAGTAGGAATCGGCTTCATTTGTCAATGAATGTGCAGCAAATTTGTTTTAAGCTTTGGCTTCCTTTTTAAACTTATTTATAGATGTGTAATATATAATGGAGACATAAAAAAATTTCAACGAAAAAGAATAAAGTTTTTATTTAGTAGAACTATTGAATGTAAAATAGAGCTTGTTCCAATAAAATAAGGCTCAAAGTAATACCCTTTTACCCCATGTGTTCCTTGTATAAGAGGTAAAAAAAACTCGCTTTTATTACCATTTTCCTGTGAACAAAACACCATAAAACCGTAGTCACCATAAACAAATTAAACGCATAATTTGCTCGATAATAAACAAAAGGCGAAATCCTTGATTCGTTAGCGATTTGTTATCGTTTTAGCAGCGACTTGCGGGCGTTTCGTGCGCGGCAAAAGTCGCTTCCAGACTCATCCTCTTTTTATTTGGGGTTTTGGTCCGCTTACCGCCCTTATCTCAGATGCTGGGGCCCGGCAAACAAACTGCCAACAACTGTCGATTTTTTCAATCTGGACAGTAAAATTACATGCAAATCCAATTAAGTTGTTAACTCTTTGCCGTCGCGAACTCCCTGCCTCCCGCGAGCCGTTTTGTCCAGCGCTTTCGTTTGTTTTCGCAATTTATTTTAATTCTTTTTCCGTATTGTTTTGGTCCTGAGCGGAGGAGGGAGTACAGGATATATACATACATAGTGCTCTTTGAGGTCAGTGTGGCGCGCATTTAATGAGCAAGTGCAGGCGGTATTGGCATGGGATCGGGTTCCGACCTGGGACTTGGTATAGGGTGCTCCCAAGTGTTGGCATTTCTGGTCTGCAGTTTGGGTCGCGATTAAATCACTGCAGCTTGTAGTCTCGGCCAATTACTCGTTTATTTACAATACACAAAGACACAAAAAGCGAATAGCGCCCAGAAAAGTCGCACAAAATTGGTGGTTTGGCTCGGTTTCGTTTTGGCTTCGGCTTTATCGTATATCTAGCGACTAAATATAATTGGCAATTTAAAGCAAATCGCCTGGGCTTAAATTAAAATCAATTGACAGTCGCTGTGCTGCGATTGCCGGCCCCGCCCCCAGCCATTAACGTGGCCAACATGGCAGGAACTAGGTACGGGTACTTACCAATCGACCGCCTAATCCCGGCTGAGTCGCTTTGAGCCGAGCTGCGTCTGGTCTATAATTGAAAACGCATTACACACGCGCACAAACACAGACTTGCCACAGAGTTGCACCCCTGAATGTTGCGGAATGTTGCGTTAAAAGCACAAATTTATGGCAAGTTAAAGAGTGATTTTCACGCTTTAATTACCGCAAGTGAGCAAAACTAATAATAGTCCTAGGCATTCTTCGTTCTCCGGTCTCCGTTCCTCGCCGATTCTCCGCTCACGCAGTCTCTGCTGTGCGCTGCCAACGACCTGGGCAGAAGAGTCTGCTGGAGACTGGTCTTGGGGCTATGGGCTGCTACCTCGGTTACCTTTCGAAACTGCAACCGTGCAAGCTGCGAAATTTCCCCGCTTGCGTATTGTTGTTCGTTCTGACGTTTTGTTTTCCCGCGACCCGCGGCGCTTTTTTGGCTTAATTTATTGCCGTTTTATCAGCTTGGCAGCGGCTTTAATGCCTTCTTTACACCAGGCCCCAGCCTATCGCTGGCACATCGCGATCCGCGATCCGAGTTCCGAGTTCGAATTCGAGTTCCCTCCGATCCGGGCTGCAGCGTTCCGAGACTTTGCGATCGAGTTCTGCTCGAGTCGAGCTTGCTTTCTGCACTGGCCAGCAAGGTACTGCCAGCCAAGCGACCCGATGGGATGGGCTTTCGACCAGGTTAGCTGGCAACAAGTTTTTATGCCATTTTCTCAGCCTCCTCCCGCCGGTTGCGTGCATCTTCTTCTGGTTTCTCGGTCTCCTTTCTCCGCTCTCCGTTCTGCGGGGCAAGATCTCCATTCTCCGCTCCACTGGAAGTGCAAGTTTTTCCTCGGCGATATTGCCTGGCAGGCAAATGGTTTAATGAGAGCAGGTTGCCGGCACAGGGTTGCCAGATGCGACGAGGACAGCTTTAATATCCTTATCTGTCGTCGTCACACATCCTTGGCCGGCTCTGTTCCACTTCAGAAATATCAAATCCTTAAGCTGACTTGCCAGTTTCGCGTTCGAATGGACTGACTGTCAGCTTAAGACGTCGGCGAAAGGAGCTAAACTCAGTCGGGCAGACATTGATTATAGGTGTTGTAGGTACTACTACTTTCCATTAGACTTAAATATATTGTATACCATTTGGTGTGCTTTAAACTAATCTACATTTTAAAGGATTTAAAATGACTCTGACATTGGGTTTAATATATTTTAATTATACTTCCCAAAGAAACATTACATTAAGTTTGTTAAAATTAATTAATTAAACTTCTATTTGTCCCTCATTTATAATCATTTGAAAAGCTTCTCGTCTCTCGGTGGTGAATACTACAAAAAATTCATACACAAATATTTTTGTTTCGAGTGTAACTTTCTATTAATGTAGAAAGTAAAAAGACAAATTAGGAAAGCCATAAACGGATGAAAAATTAAAAGTGTTTGAAAATGTGTAAAAGTATTGACCATAAAGTTGTAGTCTTCTCTTATCTGCTTTGCACTCGAACTACATTTTCAGGGTGCATAATCCAAGAAAAATATATAAAAAAAATTAGAGCTAGTTTTTCTTCTCTTAATTTAAAACACAATGCTTGATTTATACCTCATAGTCCTGCTAACACCAACTTCAATTTTTTAATTATTAAAAATGTAAATTTAACAAATTGTAAAAGATAATATTTAGTCATTTTTGTTCTTAGATATAATCGAGGAGATAGACAAGCTTGACAGCAACCGACGCTGCTATAACGCCTCGCTGAATAGTCAGATCCTCTTCGGCATTATCTGATCAGAGTTTTGGCTTCGCATTTCAGTGGGGAATTCGCATTGCCTTTTCTCTTTTAGGCCTTAGGGCCTGGCCAAGTGTCCGACGCTTCCGGCCAGATATTAAATTGATTCCCAAACACCTTTTATGCCATCACCTGTTAGAGGAGAGTGTTAATCGCTGTAGTGACCACGAAAAACATGCTGCAAGTTTAGCGATCGCCGCGGACATTGTCGTTGCTGCCGCTGCTAATGGTGATGCGATGTGATTAAGCCATAATAATAAAGCGCCGTTATTTTCTAATTTAAATTAACATTCGGGGGCAGAAGAGGGGCGGCAGGAACTGGATCAGCACTAACGGTTGAGCGATCTTGGCGACAAGCCTGCAGTATCGACAGGTCTGCCTCTGTGGATCCTCTGAGCCGGCCGACTGACGGACTCCGATCGACTTCGATGAAGTCGCCTGGAGCCCCAGAGATCTCCCTCAAACTGGTTGCCCAGTTGGACTGTTAATTGCCATGATTAGCATAAGTGCTTTTCGGCCAGGCCCACAACATTAGCTGCAACATGAGCATTAACATTCCCATCATGGCTGGGAGCCATTTCCCCCCGACAAGTTCCCCAACTAGCCTAGCCCATAGTGCAATTGAAATTGCTTTCTAATTTTACAAGCTTCTCGGGGCACACACAATGTTTTTGGCCATTTATGGCGGCCGGCTCATTAGGCCGCCACAATGTTAATGGCCCGAACCCTGGGTGGCCACCTGCGAGGATACCGGCTGGTAGCAAATTGCTAAGGCCTAGCTCCAGATTAAACTCCAATCTCGCACTTCCGGCTTGGCCGAGTCCCAGGTCCCAAAGTCCCGAGACCCAGAATTTTCCCACAGAGGCCCAGATGCATCTTAAATCGCTCTGACTTAGCCTCGAATTCGTCACGTTTTTTTGCGAGCGGCACCAACCTGTTGAATTTTCATTTCTTTTATCGCACATTAAATTTACAAAAATAGTTTTAACACCTTTTAGCGGGCCAGTGGCCGTGGCCAAGGTGCCTTCTACCTTCTGCCTTGATTTATCCTTGCCATGCTCGCTCCCAACATGATCTTTCGCTGTAGACATGGCCAGCGAAGGCAACGACCACAAGAACGACATGATTCGTACATAATCCAGCCATTATTTTTGCCCTGGGTTCGCTGTGGCTCGTTGCTGTCGACTTATCGCTGAAATTGCGTCAAGATGTTTTAATGCCAACTCAACTCGGGCCAGAACGTTTCGGCCAGAGCGAAGGAGCCATGGCTCTGAGTCGGACTCGGAGTCGGAGTCAGGGAGAGGTGAATGCTGCCTGTGGATGTGGACGTGGCTGTTGCTATTGCTGGATGCCGGGTCCAACATCCTTTTTAATTTAAAACATTATCGTAAATTCTCTGGCAATTATGCGCTTGTTCAAATGCCTCACATTCACATTCGCATTTGCATTGTCCAAAGCGTCACAACACATGTACACAAAGTGCCAGATTCTGCACAGAAACAAAATAGTGTCAATTATGGATGAAAATAAAGTATAAAAAAAAATGCCCAGATATTGATTTATTAAGCTGGACAGCCTAAGAATTCAACTGCTACTTAGATTAATAAACATCATAAATTTCTTTTAAATAATCCTATTTGGAATCACTTTATCTTACTCTGCACAAAGCCCCCCATCTCCTATGGTAATGCTAATGAATTGTCGGAGGCTGGGAGCCTGCGACTCTGTGGCGTGTTGCCAGCAGATTAGCGTAAATTTTTCCCAACTTAGCAACTTAGCAGCTCCACCAGGCACCACCTGAAGGCCACAGCCACAGTCAAGTTGAATTTTGGCTCCGGCCTTTGACTAAATAGATGGGGCATATCTTATCGCTCCGTTGTCTGCCTGTCGACACGTCGTTCCTGCCAAGAGATATCACAATTGCCAATGTTTCCCTTCCACTTACGAGTCTTCCTCGCTCTCGACCCCCTCTCTCCCCCTCCTCACAGCGCGTGCGTGCTCTCCTGCAGTAAGTCAAGTGCATAAGTGAGACTCGGTCCAGGGGCAGTCTTTAACATAAATCGAAGGAGCAGCTCCGGCTGGAGAGTTGAGATCGCTTGGCGGGTCAAGTCAAGGCGGGAGTGGAAAACACGGGAAACCAATCAGCATGAGGCTGCGAGGGTCGGATAACCTTAGGATTGGTTCTGGGATTGGGATCCTATGACTGCTCAAATAGATCAGCAATCGCTGTGTGTATCACATATGTAAATCTCTAGACAGTTTGCATAGGAATTTCATTGCATCTCTTTCATCGGCGTATCCATATCAATAAAGCTTTGTTTTTCACAAGCATCCGACACGAATACTGAAGGAGATTGAGTGGAGGATACCGATAAATGAAGAATACAGATAAATGCAGGATACCGATACAAGATACAAGGATACAAGATAAGAAAAGTGAATACCTAATGAACAATATCACAATAAAGAATTGGTAAATTTGTCTTTATATTTAAATTGGTTCACAGTTTATACATATGTATAAATACTTTATTCGATCATAAAAGTCTCAAAAATCATTTTAACAATATGAAATAATAAAAAAAAAGTTTTTTGCATCGGCCGGGAATCGAACCCGGGCCGCCCGCGTGGCAGGCGAGCATTCTACCACTGAACCACCGATGCTGTTGCATTGTTCCCGGATTTTAGTATAACTAAATTTCGGATTTATAGATCTATTATAATCAGCAACCGGAAGTGGGTTTTTGAGAGTATTAAGAACCCTCCCCTCATCAAGACTCCGTGGCGCAACGGTAGCGCGTCTGACTCCAGATCAGAAGGTTGCGTGTTCAAATCACGTCGGGGTCAATTGTGTAAATCTTTTATTTTTTAAATGTTTCTAAAGAAATTTTTTAAATATTTTTTCTTATTTAAATTTTTTTTTTATTTATTTATTTTTATTATACGTTATTTTATTGTACTTAAAAATAGGTTCGATGCTATACAAGTTCTAAGATTTCATGTCTTCATGTGGAAAGTAAAGAAATGAAATGTGATTATTACTTCCCTTTCTAATTAAAATTAAAATTTGTTATACTACGTATTACTATTTAAATTTGAAATACTACGTATTTCTATTTTAATTTAAATACTACGTATTTCTATTTAAATTTAAGAATTATAAGTGTTTATTTTGCAATAAAATTATACTATTACATTAACATTTAGTATGCTTATTAATAAATATAATCCCAAGAATTTTTAGACAAAACAGTAAGAACTTCAGACCCTCTCAGTACAGTCTCAGTTTCTCCACAAAATAATATATTTACTGAAAGTTTTAAATTTTGATTAATATTTTTCGCCATGGGATTAAATGACAGTTGGCTACCATAAAAGACAACCCTTTCCCCGTGGAATATAATTTGCATAGCTAAAGCAATTAGAAGCACCCTCCAGCTGAGCAAACAAAAAGTGACGATAAACTTTTTCACTCCCGGATGCAATCGCAGCGACTCCCCGGATGCAGTCGGTTTGTTTTAAATGACGCTGGGACTCCTCCGAATGTTTAAGCAAACTGCAAAGTAGACAACTTTTGTTTTAAAACTGTCAACGCAGACACGCCTACGATATCCGTGAAGGAAAAAAGGCCAGGAAAAGTGCCCAGAATCGCAATAAAATAAATTGTTTCAATGCACGGAGAGGTAATCCGCTTTACGGTCGCCCCATTCCTTGCGGTTTAAGATTTATGCACTGCTAAGACCCCGATTTCCACTCGCTTTTATTTTCCTTTGCAGATTTTTTCTGCCTGGAAAAGTGAAAGGGGTAAGTCGGTCGTTGGTGGGGGCGGGTGGCCCCATAAATTAGCCGCGCGGAATTCGGCTATCCTCTTGCTTCGTGGCACTTGAATACAGTTAATCCCCGCATTTCTGGCAAACAAAGTTTGGCAATTTGGGCATCTTACTTGTATTTTCCTCTTCCTTACTGTTTTTTTTTTTCAGTACTGCCAACTTTAAGCCAAGAAGGTTAGCTTAAAAAAGAAGCTAGCACAAAGGAATTTCTAAGGAAAACTGTTTTTTCACTCTAAACTTATTATACTAAAACAAAGGTTGCTAATAAAAATATAACATAACATTTTTTAACATTGGAAAAGTAGATAACAAACACTCTTCCAACTTTAAATGCTTTTCTTTCTCGAAAATCATTTAAAGATGTTTCCAGAAAAAGGACAAATTCACAGCACTGTTTCCTTGGCGATTTTCAATTAAAGTGTTGAAAAATTTAAAGTCTCGCCGGCTTAGTGAGTCCGCTCTCAGCACATGACAAATTAGCTTCCTAATGAGCCAAGACATAAATCTTGACATGCCACGCCCCCACCTTTGCTTTTGGATGCTGACACGTGTACTTGGCTTCCTTTGCTGACATTGGCACGACAGGGGAACCCGGCTAGGCATTAGGACTTCATTACAAAAACACGATGCCAAGTCCTTTGGTGTGGGTGTCGTCGCGTCCTGGCAGCAGGGCAGGGTTCAGGAGAGTTGTGCTCCTTTATTGAAATTAACTGTTGATACAAAGGCTGTAAATCGCTTGATTCATTGCCAAGTTCAGGGGGGGGGAGGTCGGTTCGCCCAATTAGCATTGCATTTTGAGCCGCCAAGAACACTTTGTACTCTGATTGGGAATAGACGTTGCCTTTGAGTCAGAGCGTAACTAAGGATTTGGAAATCGACGTGGCCCATGAAGCTATTTATAGAACTAATGAATTAAAAATAAGATGATTTTCCTCCATAGTAAATTTTATTTGCAATTCAGTGATGGAAATGAAGCTTCTTAAAAATATTTCTTAAGTTCTGCTTATGTGGGTATGATACTGATTCGAGTTTACCAAATCCTTATGCCAAATTATAACAAAAACCTTTAAAAAAATGGAACACGGAATAAAAATTTTCATGTCAGAATTGTGTGACACATTAGTACAAGCATTAAAATCTGATTACTAACGAAGCTTTTTGAAGATTTTTTTGAGTAGAAGCAAAAAGCCTGAATAAACAACCTGCTGCATTTTTCATTAAAAAAATGTGTGTGCGACTTGGAGTATACAAAGGTGGTCAAAAGTATTTACACAACGACCAATTATTTGCAACTCGCAACTTCTTTTAGTTGTTACTCTTGTTGTTGTTATCCGATTTCCCCGAAATATTTTTTATAGAGTTTAATATTTGTAAGAGTTTAAAACAAGAAAGGAAGCTAATTTCGGTTCGCCGAAGTTTTTATACCCTTGCAGATTGCAATTGAACTATAAAGTTAAATTCGAAACTCTCAAATAATAATAAGAGGCCAAATCCCAAATTTGATTAAAATATTTTGAGAAATAGCGAAACTCTGAATTTTTTATTATTACCCTGATTGTTCCTATTGCAGCTATAGGATATAGTCGTCTAATTTTCATGATATTAAAACTAAGATTCTCAAACAATATTAAGTGGCCAAATCTCAAATTTGATGAAAATATGTTGAGAAACAGCGAAGTTAGGATATTTTCTATTATTTTCCTGATGGTTCCTATGGCAGCTATAGGATATAGTCGGCCGATTTTCATGAAATTAAAACAAAAATTCTGAAAGAATATTAAGTGGCCAAATCTCAAATTTGATGAAAATATGTTAAGAAGCTGCGGAGTTATGATTTTCTTTATTATTTTTCTGATTGTTCCTATGAGAGCTATAGGATATAGTCGTCCGATTTTTATGAAATTAAAATCGAAATTCTAAATTAATAATTAATGGCCAAATATCAAATTTGGTGGAGTTTTGCTGAAAACTGACAAAGTTATAATTTTTTTCGAAAGTTTTACCGATCGTTCCTATGGCAGCTATATGATATAGTTGTCCGATCCGGCCCGTTCCGACATATTTACGAGTGAGAGTATATAGAAGACTAACTGCAAAGTTTCATTCAGATAGCTTTAAAACTGAGGGACTAGTTTGCGTAGAAACGGACAGACAGACGGACAGACGGACAGACGGACATGGCTAGATCGACTTGGCTGTTGATGCTGATCAAGAATATATATACTTTATAGGGTCGGAGATGTCTCCTTCACTGCGTTGCAAACTTCTGACTGAAACTATAATACCCTGCAAGGGTATAATGAAGGTGGTAAAATGTATGCATATATATAATTATAATCATTTTCTTTCAAGGGCTTCTTTTAATATTCAAATTAAGAAGCGAATCTTTTAAGGCAATTTTCGTATTGATTAACAACAAATTCAAAGTTCTTTCTAAAGTAATATCCCTATCAGTTGACCCCCGACAGTCTAACCGATCGGTCGTGTTACTCCGCGAGACTCCAAAGTAGCGCAGCATCAAAACAACAACACAAGCATAAAGCAAACGACAAAATCTCTTATCTCTATTTCGACCGCAGCGACGCACAATTTTGGCAGCTTTAAGAGGCCTTAAAGATTGTTGACCCCGCAATGCTGGACCCTCCAGACATCTGGAGAAAACACCCTCCAGACGGATTATATTTGGTTGCAACTAGAACGGATGAAGATTCCCAGTCCCTGGCTGCAATCTGCCCGTTCATTGTTAAGAAAACAATTGACAATGCTATCCAAGGCGAAGTTATAAGTTGCAAGAGAACCAAAGATGGAAATTTACTGATTAAAACTAAAAATCTGTTACAAGCCGAAAAACTAATGAAACTCGTCAGTATGCCTTCTAACACTCCATATGTCGATGTCCCAATAAAAATATCTGAACACCGTAGCCTTAATTCAAGTATTGGGATAATATACTCTAACGACTTAAGAGGAATTGAAGAAAAAGTCATCTTAGAAAACCTAAAGGCGCAAAAAGTAGAAAGAGCCGAAAAAATATATAAATATGTTCCTAACCAACTTCTTCAAAA
>VNJQ01006486.1:0-12338 GCA_008042515.1 Drosophila truncata | reverse complement strand
TTGATCAGCATCAACAGCCGAGTCGATCTAGCCATGTCCGTCTGTCCGTCTGTCCGTCTGTCTGTCCGTTTCTACGCAAACTAGTCCCTCAGTTTTAAAGCTATCTAAATGAAACTTTGCAGTTAACCTTCTATATACTCTCACTCGTACATATGTCGGAACGGGCCGGATCGGACAACTATATCATATAGCTGCCATAGGAACGATCGGTAAAACTTTCGAAAAAAAATTATAACTTTGTCAGTTTTCAACAAAACTCCACCAAATTTGATATTTGGCCACTTAATATTCTTTCAGAATTTTAGTTTTAATTTCATGAAAGTCGGCCGACTATATCATATAGCTGCCATAGGAACAATCAGGAAAATAATAGAAAATATTCTAACTTCGCTGTTTCTCAACATATTTTCATCAAATTTGAGATTTGGCCACTTAATATTGTTTAAGAATCTTAGTTTTAATTTCATGAAAATTAGACAACTATATCCTATAGCTGCCATAGGAACAATCAGGGTAATAATAAAAAAATCAGAGTTTCGCTATTTCTCAAAATATTTTAATCAAATTTGGGAATTGACCACTTATTATTATTTCAGAATTTCGACCTTAATTTTATAGTTCAATTGCAATCTGCAAGGGTATATAAACTTCGGCGAACCGAAGTTAGCTTCCTTTCTTGTTTTTTAAATAAAGTAAAAAGCAAAAAGGTTTAAGGGCTAACTAGTCTATATATAATTTTAGATTGAAACCATATTAGACCACAGCATAATAGTTAATTCTCAATATGCAATAGTTTCTTCCAAGGGTGTATCAGTTTCTGCCTTATTTATTTTTTTTCTTTCCATGTAGCGGAAGTGGTAACTGCAGGCGGAAAGGAAACATATTGTTGCTGCATGCTCGACTCCATCCTTCCGCCCTGACTTATTTCCCAGGCTTTCCCTTTGACATTTGTCTCTAGTCCCTCGTCCCTCATCCCTCATCCCTCGTCCTTTGTCTCCAACATGACCGGCAAACAACTTCAGACTGGAGCAGCGCCATCTTACGCTCGCCTTGTTCGGCTTCATCTAGCCCCAGCTTCTTCTCTCTCTCTCTCCTCCCTTTGTCGAGCTGGAAGGATGTTTCGTCTTCGTCCTGGCTGCATGAATAAATGGCGCGTGTTATTGTTGCTCTAAGTGTTTGTGTCAATTTCAAGCGAAATGAATAATATGTCATGTGTGTCGGCGATGTTGTCGCCTTTTGTCTTTGTTATTTCCACAGACCCTTGAACCGAAGCTGGCAAAGGAGGCTGGGAGCGAGGGAGTCCTTTAAGCACAGTGGGCCATGGCTGGAGTGGACTCGCCTCGGGCGTAATTTAATTAATTGGCGTTTTGACATTTTCCGGGCCCCGGCTGAAATTTACCGTGGCCACTCGATGATTAATTGCCCGCCCATGTCCTGCCTCCAATTTGATAACATATCGGCCAGTGTCCAGCTGCTCCTGCTGCTCCTGCTGCTCCCCCTTTTTTGGCCAGCTGTCCTGGCTGTCTCTCTTTTTATGCACTCGAGTTGGCTGCTCCTCCAATGAATCCGCCGACGCCGACGCCGATGCCTGCCTTGTTTGACTTTGCTTTTGAGCAACTTAAGCATGCTTTTCATTACGTTCCATTTGCTGTGAAAATATTTATCTAACTCATTGATTGGCAGCCCGCAAGCGAGTCCTTGGCGACCCGGCCGAGTGTGTGTGTGTGTGTGTGATCCTGTGTGGCACTAACTTCTCCCTAAGTATATGACTTGGCAGGATATTTATGCCTGAATTATATAAGGAGACTTACTTTTGGACACTTGACCTAATTATTTCACGTAAAATATTTTAATTCGTCCTTAAAGGTAAAGTAACTGGACATAGGAGATGCCTCCTAGGCTAGTCCCTTAATTTCCACATCTCCTTGCAGGACTGTAGCCAACACTCTGCTTCCATATGCGACCACTTTGCTATATGGACGGTCATTTGTTGCTGTGTCCGGACTCTGGCATTAGAAGGAGTGTTTTGAGGGGGGTTCAGCGGTTGGGAGTGCCAGTCGAGGCAGATTTATAGCATTCAATATGTTTTCAATACTTCCACGAAAACGTCAACGGCAGCAGCGAGATGAGACAGGAGACACAGGACACTGAAAAAAAGGAATTGATAAGAGATTCAAGTGTATTAAAAATAATAGAATAATTTATTTTGTAAATAGTGTAAATATTGTATATTGTAAATAGTGTGAATATTATATATTATACTAAAGATAAGGTAACACTAAGAAACTATCGAATGTAACTATCGATAAGAATAAGACTCAATAATGTCATCGATGGTGCATGATCACTTTTATTGGGAACGAGACCAGAGACAGACGTAAAAGAATAAAAGTTAAGAAAATAAAGACTACAATTTACAAAGTTTTTATATACTTAAGTCTAAATGTAAAAAAGTAAAAGTTTATTCCTCTTATTTTATAATTTTTTAAAATATTAAAAAGCTATTCTTAAATTTTCCATTGTAATTATTATAAATATTTTAATAAGACTTGTTTCTCTTATTAAAAAATATTTAAAATAATTAAAACCTCTTCTTAAATATTAAAATACAGAGATTATTGTAATTATTATTAATATAATTCTTTCTCCAAGTGCACACAGTGCATTTGGACTCCCTTATATATTTCTAAGCGCCTCGTATTGTAGCGCATCCTTTATGAAATGTTGCCAATGGCAACAAGACAGAGGACCCTTGGCTAGCAGGAAGGCAGGATGGTGAATGGCTAAGAGCGAACGGGGAACACCGAATGGCGGATGGCGGATGGCGGATGACGGTGGATCCTGGCCAGAGCCGGATGTGTGAATGAGCTTTGGCGGATGCGACTTCGACACATGTAAGCACACACACACACACACACACATTGCAGAGGAGGAGTGGCTGTGGCTGTGGCTGTGGGCAACGACGTTGCAGGCTCCATCGGATTCACTGCTCGATGCACATGAATGCATTTTTCCACAAAATTTAACTTGTATGGAGGGGAACACAGAATTGAGGGGGGAATGTGCGTGGATCGGGCGGGCTTTTGTCCTAGTCGACGGCAGTAGCTTCTGGCATCCGGGGCAACTTTTTGCCCTGCACTATGCCTCCTATGCCACCTCCCTCTCTTGGTCTCCTTCGAATTTCGTTTCTTTGTTTCGCCATGTTGCGACTCCGACTTGGACTTTCGGGAGACTGTGTCGTGTCAGGTGGGCGACATTGCTCAGACCCCCGGATTCCTTGTCAACGCGTTTATATTGCAATTGCTGGCTGATTGGATTTGGCCAGAAGCCAGACAGGACAGACCCTCTGGCCCTGACGCTTTCCCGTGGCCTTTCCCTAGCCTTTCGTAGCCTTTCCCTTTTCCGATCCCTTTCGCTTTTCATTTTGCTTATGAATTCCGAAAGGCTTCGAGGGAGGCTGCTGAAGGGTCGAGACCGAGGGAACTATTCCTGCTCCTGCAAACGATGTGTTAACAAGCATGAAATCTAAATCAAACCGCAAACACGCAGCCCATGCCCAGACCCAGACCCAGACCTAGCTTCGTGCTGAGTCCTCGGTCCTCGGTTCTCGGTCCTGGGTCCTGCAGAAACCCCTCTGGTCATGGCATCGCAAAATGCTACAATTCATGATTGAAATTTAAATTGAATCTGTAATCTGAAACAAAATCTAATCGAATTATAGCAACAACAGAGGCAAAGGCAGAGGGAAGAGGATGGTAGGACGGTAGGACTCCTGTAAGCTCTCCGAGGGCGAAGAGGCTGCCAATTGGGGCCAGGATACTCGACGAGAGAGCAGCAGCAGCAGCAGCAGCAGCAGCAGCGCTACGCAGAAATCAGCAAAAGTTAAATCAATGCAAAAAGCAATGGCAATCAACCAGAGCAGGGCAAAAACAAACACACACACACACTGGCAGGCGGATGCCCTTGATAAATTGGCAACAGATGTAGCCGGAAAAGGACCTTCTTCGACTGGCAGGACCTGCAAGAGTTTACCTCGAGACATTCGTAGCTAGAAGCTAGTGGCTTGATAGTTCTTGAACTTTAATCTGTAATAAAATATACAAAAAATATTTAAACAAATATTTAAACAAATATTAAGTTGCCTTGTAATTTTAAATATTTTAAATTAAAGCCAGAGTGTCATCATTTCCGCTATAAATATATAATATATATCATTGCCCAGCGCATCTTTTGATCGGTCATTAAATATGATGAGTGCTTTTAATAAATTATGAATCGGTTAAGAAGCGGTTACGACTTAATTTACAATTTTTTTATGAACCCATTATTATGATAAACGCACTCGAAAATATATTCCGATGCGAGTATTGAATGGCCCTTCAGACCGTTCGAGCAGTGAAACTTCCACCGCAAATCGAGTGGCTTAAAAAAAATGAGAGAGATAAATGTAATATAATAAAGTGTGAGCGATTGTTTAATTCAATAAAAACTTATTTTAATGTATCGAATGTACAAGTGACAGTGAGAATATTAAAATATTACTACCAGAAACTAGTTTTCGAAACCCCTTAAGATTTATTTGATTAAAAACAATGCATATATCCTTTTAGTAAGTCGTAGTGCCATGTATTTATACCCTTTCTTTGGAAAAGTACACCTCATAATCACATACATACAGCCATAACCCATCCTTCCATTTCGAGGCAGGTCGAGAAAACTCCAAATTCAACCGCATTGCGTTGCCATCCTAGGGATCGGGTCAAAGGGCGAAACTCTTATGGACTGTGAGCAGTGAAAAGGCTGCCACACACTCGCACTCCCTTTGCTTTTTGGCCAATTCAAGGGGGGGTGGGAGAGATAGAGAGCAGGCAACATCATCAATGCCAACTACCAGCAGATAAAATCGTCCCCACACACAGCTCTCCTCCATTGGATGGGCCCAAGTGTGTGGCCCAAGCCATATTTAAGTCAATTTACATGCAACAATCAATATTTTTTGTGCAAATAGTTGACCCATGCCGGAACCCAGAATACAGAACCCAGAATACAGAACCCAGAGCCCAGAGCCCCAAAACCCCACAGCTGCTCAAACAGAAAACCCAAAAATTTGTACACAATTTTCAATCTCAGCCTCATGATGGCCGCCGCTTGACTTCATGTGAGCGGGAAATGGGGCCTCGGGTTTGTAGCCGAAAAACTTAACTAATAACTCCTCGGTGTAACGGGGGACCAAAGTCAGGCAGTTACACATGAAGAAAAGGTATAGTAACTTGATCTAAATTAAGTTTGTTTTCCCTTTTTATACCCTTGCAGGGTATTATAATTTCAGTCAGAAGTTTGCAACGCAGTGAAGGAGACATCTCCGTCTTATAACTTTGTCAGTTTTTAATATATTTTCACCAATTTTGATATTTGCCCATTAATAATTTTTCCAGAATTTTGTATTAAATTTCATGTAAATCGGACGACTATATCCTATAGCTGCCATAGGAATAATCAGGAAAATAATACAAAAAATCATAACTTCGCTGTTTCTCAACATATTTTCATCAAACTTAAGAATTGGTTACTTAATATTATTCTAGAATTTCGATTTAAGTTTCATGAAAATCGAACGACTATATCCTTTAGCTGCCATAGGAACAATCAGAGAAATAATAGAAAAAATCACAACTCGGCTATTTTTCAACATATTTTCATCAAATTTGGGACTCGGCTATTTAATGTTATCTTAGAATTTCGTTTAATTTTATTTTATAATTCCGAATTATAAAATTAAATAAAATCAAAATTATAGCCGAAGTTAGCTTCCTTTCTTATTTAATTTTAATTTATTTAAATTACATTTTTAATATATCAGAATGTATGTTTGCTTAGTTTCAAGGAGAGCCACAATATTTTCCCCCAGTGCACTCCTGCGAGGGTTGCCACAGCAATGCCCCGGCATACTTCTAGGCGGCATCAAGCCAATCTGGCCAGGAATGTGAGCTGGGGACCCCCTCCCCATATCTCTCTCTCTCTCCCTTTGGCCAGACAATTGTTTTACCGGACATCCCTCTCCCTCTGAGCCTGCAAAATGTGATTTATCTGCTGGGGAAATTTATTTGGCCAGGATACACGACGAGGCTAAAAAGGCGAAATGAAATGAGAACTACTACTACCAGGCAAAGTGCTGCGGTTGTTGCTTGTTGCCAGAGCGAGCTTTGGGCCTATGCAGCCGGCTAACAAACCATCGAAACCAGAGGAAGAAATGAAACTTGTACTGTGTTTGTCGTGGGCCGAAAGTAACACTAACCAAAAATACAATTGCCAAAGGGGGGAAGACAATGACTGAGAGGAGGCATGTTAGGTGGTTGTGTCTCTCATCCAGTGTGGCTTTGACTGACATTCACAGAATGGTTTATAGAGGTGAGCTGAGGTATTACTTGTATGATTTTTTGGAAGCAAACCTGTATATATATTTTTTTAAGATCACGTTTACTCTCCTCGGTGAAATGTTTAGTCACAAGTTGAACAAACAAGCAATCTTGTAACAGCTCCCACATGGCGCATTTAATGGACATTTGCTCTCTGCGGAAAGTAAGGCCACCTCCCTCTGGCCACCTCCAGATGCCGTTTATCATTTCCCAGCTTCTTCGACCTTCGTGTGTGTGTGTGTGTTGTGCATTGTAAAATCCGCTTAAATTGTAGCATTTAACGTCCACCCTTCGGGGGCAGTGAGATCACCCATCCGCCGTGGATTCCTGGCACTTGAGATTCACTGGGTGTGATGTCCGTTGTCCGTTGTCCGTTGTCTGGTGTCCGTTGTCTGGTGTCCGTTGTCCGTTGTCTGGTGTCCGGTGTGTGGGTATTTTACGGTCAGCGACGAAGGAGTCTTCTTCCATCGCCACGATGATTGCGGCGAAGTGCTCCTGTCGGCACTCCAGTGTATCGTTATCTGCCTTGACTGCTAAGCCGCTTACCGCCATTCCCGAAACCCTGCTTTTCAGTTGAGTCCTGCCAGGATCTTAAAACTCTCAGTAAAAGTCATCAAATTCTACGCAAATCGAGAACTTCAAGTGCTCAGGCAGGAATTGTGGTTTGTTTGAGGTACTTGGGTTATGCAAGAAAGGGATACGGACCAAACTATAAAGGAAGCCAAGTCTATATTTATGTATACTTGAATTAGTAGATCGAACTAGTAATCAATTCTAAATAATATCAAAGTTTCCGGTAGGAAGAAATCATGAAATTCATTTAAGTTCTATTTAATAAGCTTGAGCGCGATTATGGTATAGAAATATCTATTTAAAGTCCCTAAAATTTACATATTCTAGGTCTTTTTGAAAACCTTAGGGAATAAAAACTTCTTGATTTTCTTGTGCTTCCCAAAATTCAAATGGTTTAGAAAAACACTTTGTATAGAAATCTCGTAAATCTTCTATAATTTCAGGAGCAACTCCTAGAATTTATATTTGCTAGTATTTATATTTATATTCTATTTTTATTTAGATAAGGGCATAAAACTATAATCAGATCCAAAAAAAAACCTTTTAGTGGTTATAATCCTTCTTTTAGGTTTTTTTATTTTCAAAAAACCAATTATTAAAGTACAAATTTAAAGTAAATACTTAAAAATAGGTTTTGGTAAATTGCCTTAAGAGCCAGTTGATATTAGCCAAAGCCAGATTGCAGCCCAAAATGGCGCCAGAAGCGCGTCGACCCAAACACAAAGTTGGCAATTGGCGCGAATATTTTGGCCAGGAACCGGTAGATACAGAGAGAGAGAAAGAGAGACAGAGAGCGAGCGAGGGAAAGAGAAGGCAAATGGCTGTTAAATTCGCAAAGCCATGAATCTTTCGGCTTTCGGGTTCTTTTGTGCGGACGGGTCCTTGCAAGGCAATCGGCCATCGTCAACCGAACCCACCATAAATCGTTGCATTTTCTTTACCAACTTTTGTATGCACTGCGGTGTAAGGAGCAGGATGTGGGAGGGGAGTGCAGGATCTGCAGGAGGAGCTAGAGCAGGAGCAGGAGCTGAAGCCGAGCTTCTCGGTGCCTGGAATCCCGCATGCGTTGACACTATTGACAGTTTTATTGCCGCCGAACGTCTACCTGGCCGCCGCCACAGCTAAGGATGTACATGTATCGGCAGGAGAAATAGCACACAACAAAAGATATATCGTTTTCACTAAAACCTAAATATAAAATATTTTAAAAAATAAAGACAAACGTTCCATGAAACTGTATTTATTTAAAAAAGCTTTAAAAATGCTTTAGAAACTCTCTAAAAACGCTTTAAAAACTCTAAAACTTGTCTCAAAAAGCGGATTTAAAAGTATGAAAATATCTTATGAGAACTTTAAAGTCTGTGCATATTGATATAGAATTTTAGCCAGCAATCGATAGCCACATCAATATCTCTTAACCTACCCAACACAGCAGACAGCAGATAGCAAGGAGTCTTCGTCCTGCGAAAGCATTCGCATAAATTGCAACTCTTTGCTGCGATCGACATGCAAATATATTCGCTGCATCGTGTGCATCGATTGCACTTGCCTTGCACTTTTGTGCCCCGCCAGATGAATGGCGAATGGCGAATGGTTGGAGGCCAGGACACGGGGTGGTGCTTCATTGAATCCTAGGCATGATTAACGCAGAACAGGACCCAATCGAAGCCGCAAAACGGAAGGCAAGTGGTGTCCCTAAGCTAAGCGGTGAGGTGGGTTGAATGGGTGCCACAGTTAATTAGAGATGCTGGAAGGAGGCAGGAGACAAAAAGGGAACCCAATACTAATGTGCATTAATGGCAAAAGGATGTCCTAGTTGATGGAGAATTTAGAGGAAAGGTTCCACGGTTGAAAAGGGGATAAATCTAAGATTGGTTCATTATAAATAACTTGTTCAATTAAAGAAAATGTATTTAAAAGTGATAAATTTATTTTGATCAAATAATTCAGCAAAGGCAAGCTTTCTAAATATATCAAGACCAAAGTTCTTAACGAAGTGCTACTTCAAACCCTTCAAAACCTGTTAGATACCCCATTTTGACCAATATTTGAATCTCAATCCGTTTTGCTGATACAACAATAAATTTAAATAGCAATTCGCTGGGCCCCAAAAACAGTTTACTGGAAAGCAATAAAAACAATGCGATTACCTTTATCAGTTTCAGGTTTCTGCAACGCTCGTCAGGCCATGGAAATTCGCATTCTATGTATTTTCTATCGCAAATTTGTTTCGAATGTTTTGAGATTTGTATCTGCGCCCGGGTGTGTGAGGACACACACACATATCCTGCCAAGTTTGCCGTTTCTATATATGCTGTTGCTCCTGCATACTTGTAGGCGGGGAAAAGTTTTATGTAACTTTGCCTGATTCAATGATATGAAAGAAAGTTTGACATGTGTAGCAATCGTCAACGCCGACAGCGACCGAGCCTGAGACTGCAGCGAAAAAATTGTGTTCCATTTGATAAAAAAATACATACATATATATATATTATATATATACAACAACAAAAAGAAAGAAGGCAAAAATAATGCGAAACGAAGGCAGCATAAACTTTTTTCGTCATTTTCCTGAGAGGCAGAGGAGAGTGAGGAGAAAGCAGCAGGCAATTGTCTCGTGTTCCGCCTGAAAAAACACAACAAGAACATAATTTATTTCCCCAAAAACTTGAAAATAACATGAACGCAGAAGATGTATAAAAAAAATAAATATATATATATATATAATAAAACGAAAGCGAGCCAAGGCAATGAAATTTATGGGAAAGTTTGAGGCCCTTTCCCTCTCTTCTCCTTTTCTTTACTCGCTCGCACCACACGGCAAGAAATAAACAAATCGATGACAATAAAAAATCAATAAATAACCTTAGTCTTTTCTTAAGAATTTTTTTTTTAATAAATATTTATAATGCAGTTAAGGGATTGCGAGAGAATTCTTTACGAAATTTATGCCAGGCACAAAGTTTTCAATCTTTTAAGCACTTTCTAATTTTACGAACAAAAGAAAAACTCAGTAAATATATTATAAAAAATTCACAAACTCCTATAAAATAATATTTGTAGACTCTGTTATTAAATAAAGAATAAATAAAGCAAATATGCCGAGAATATATTTATAATTTCCAATAATTACCATTCCTTAGTAAATAAATTTATTTCTAATTTTATGAACAACAGAAAAACTAAGTAAATATATTATTAATATTCACAAACTCCTATAAAATAATATTTGTAGCCTCTGCAAATAAATGAAGAATAAATATAGCAAATATGCCGAGAATATATTTATACAGTCTACGTTTGGCAGCCAATGCGAGCAGTCGTTATTATCTCCCAAACCAAACTTCTAAGCGAGTCAAGCCTAAGTGATAAACAAGCATACTTCTATAAATAGATTGCTTATCAGTAGTGCACCTGTTGTGTCAATCTCTAAACACAAAGAATAAGCATAAAACCCAACTAACAATGCGTGATCCACCAGACATCTGGAAGGAAAAACCTTCACCAACTAGCAAATTTCTAATTATCTCCAGAACCGATGGAACAACCTTCGCAGGTGTTTCACCCTTCAACATAAAAAATATAATTGATATAACAGCCGGAGGAGTAATTGTCAGCTGTAAGAAACTACGCGACGGAAATCTTCTCCTACAAACAAAAGACAACGTACAAGCTGAAAAACTCCTAAAACTGAGGAATATTCTGGACATCCCCGTAACAGTCTCAGAACACCGAACTCTTAACTACTCAAAAGGAATAATATACTCCAACGATCTGCGAGGAATAGACGAAGAGGAGATTCTGGTAAACTTGAAAAGCCAAAAAGTGACTGCAGTAAGAAAAATTATGAAGAATCTTATATTAGACCCAACAGAAACTGGTCTTATTACCCTAACTTTCGAAAAACTAGACCTCCCGGAATATATTTATATAGGTTACGAAAGAGTTCAAGTTCGACCTTATATACCAGCCCCAATCCGATGCAACAACTGCTTACGCCTAGGCCATCTCCAAAAATTCTGCAAGAACACAGAGAACTGCTTTATGTGCAGCCAACCTGCCCATATCAACATGGCAAAGGGAGAAAAATGCGAGCGAGGTATCTGCTGCATCAATTGTACGGAAAAAAAGAACACCGATAATAAACACCATCCCAGAGACAAAAACTGCCCAGTCTTCATCACACACAAGGAAGTACAAGCCATCAAAACTCTCCAAAAAGTAGACAACAGAACGGCCTGGTCGATTTATAGAAAGAGACACCACCATGATGGTTCGCTATACGCATCGGTTGCAAGCTCAACACAAAACAACATTCCCCAAACACAACGATTGACACCGAATACGCCCCATACATCATCATCATTCGCCCATCACACACCATCATCAGAAGAAACGCGCAGACCCATTATAGGATACGACGACAAGGAAGATGAAATCATGCTAACAGACTCATCCTGCACCGATGACAATAACAGTAAAGATAGGACAACTTCTAAAGTAAATATACTCCCTAGAAATATAAGTAATAGAACGAAAAGAAATCTAATTAATAAAGAAAAAACAAACAACACAATTATAACAAGATCAAAGCTAAAAACTCTTGCAGATTTAAATTAAAACTATCCGCCAAATCTGAGTAACCACTAAACCTGAATGTAAATATGACCCTTAAGGTATTACAATGGAACATCAACGGCTACACAAACAATTATAATGAGCTATTGATCCTGATAAAACTACATAAGCCCCAAGTTATCTCCCTTCAGGAAACCCATTTAACATTCGCCCATCCATTTCCCATCCCTGTCAATTATATAATCTATAATACAACGTCGATTACAGCAAAAGGTGGAGTCGCCTTACTCATTCACAGATCTGTGCAACACAAACCTACTCCGGTAGGGCAAAACTTTGATGCCATCGCTCTAGAAATTCACTCCAAACAAAAATTTAACATTATTTCCACTTATATTCCACCCTCACAAAAATTCACCGAGACAGATATAGAAAACACAATACCTCAGTCGTCAACACCTTCGATAATCACTGGTGATTTTAATGCTTGGAATACTCTTTGGGGTTCCCCCAAGAGCAATCAGAGGGGGAGGATTCTCGGAGAATTTATTCTCAAAAACAATTACATTGTTCTAAACAATGGCCAGCCAACACATTTCTCCACACACAGTTCCTACACCCACATCGATATTGCCTTATGCTCACCAAGCCTTAAAATTCACTGTACATTTCAAATCATGGACACTCCCCAGGGTAGTGACCATTTTCCCATAATTATTAATCTCTTTACCCAAGAAAAGAAAGTATTCAACTATACAAGAAGATTTATAA
>VNJQ01006485.1:0-14377 GCA_008042515.1 Drosophila truncata | reverse complement strand
GGAACAATCAGAAAAATACCCTGCAAGGGTATAAAAATCATAACTTCGCTGTTTCTAAACATATTATCATCAAATTTGAGATTTGGCCACTTAATATTCTTTCAGAATTTTAGTTTTAATTTCATGAAAATCGGCCGACTATATCCTATAGCTGCCATAGGAACAATCAGGAAAATAATAGAAAATATCCTAACTTCGCTGTTTCTCAACATATTTTCATCAAATTTGAGATTTGGCCACTTAATATTGTTTGAGAATCTTAGTTTTAATTTCATGAAAATTAGACAACTATCCTATATATATATCCTATAGCTGCCATAGGAACAATCATAAACAATAATAAAAAATTCAGAGTTTCGCTATTTCTCAAAATATTTTAATCAAATTTGGGAATTGACCACTTATTATTATTTCAGAATTTCGACTTTAATTTTATAGTTCAATTGCAATCTGCAAGGGTATATAAACTTCGGCGAACCGAAGTTAGCTTCCTTTCTTGTTTTTAAATGTTTTATGTAGCTATTTCTTTAAAATGCTTCTTGTTTGATTTGTAAATATGTAATTGTTTCTTACACATTACATTATCATCATTGGACATTCAAAACTTTGTTGCTTTCTTTTTTCCTACATTGTTTTATTTTAACTTTTTTAAGTAAGTAGAATTTTATTTATCTTTAAAAGTTTTTTGTTTTTACTTATTCAATATATTTGTATTCCATTGTAGGAAATTATTATTTGTGAAATGCAATGAAAAAAAAGGCAAACAAAAAACCTCTTAAAAGGGTAGGATAAATGTGAAAATCGGTGACAATGACACAAAAAACAAAATGTTTTTTTGACGAATTTTATAAGAACCAAAAATAAATTACAATATTTTAATTAAATATTCAAAATAGTATCACCTTTCTTATGCGTTAGATAAAATGCAAGGCAACACACAAAATATATGACGATTTAAAATAAGCTTTTCAGCCTAAGCGCACTTTGAACTAAAGGAATTCACAGGAACGCCCTCACCAATGACTGGCCTGGCAGGACTTGCATTAGTCCTTGCCTGTTCGGACTGCTTAAAATGGTAAAAATAGAAACCAACAAGTAAAACTAATTTGTAGGAACTGTGCAAAAGGGAAAAACTTTTCGCAAGCGACTTTGACATGTGCCCAAAATACGTTTCGGTGGAGTCCTTTAGCCTCAAGCCAAGCGGTCGCTTGTTATCTGCCGCCAGGACTATCGCAGGCACACAGAGCGCACGGAGTGGGAACGAGGACTCGGGTTTCGGGGCGGAGATACCCTCTCCTTGGCGGCGATGGAACAACTAAAGCAGATTAAAAAAGTTTCAAATTTAAACCAGGCGGCGTATTAATTTATTTAAGACCCTTAAATTATATCCTTTGATGTAAGGCATACATTCCTTTGCCAGGCCAGGCTTCCCGCCCACTTTTTGTGAGCCGGTTATGCTTAGCCATCCACACCCACAGCCTGCCACTTTTGGCGTATGTAATTACATTTTTACCCCATCCGCTCAGTCAAACCTACACCCGCACTCTGCGCAGGAAAATCAGGAAAAAAGACAGCCACATAAAAAACTACGCGCGGCCCAGGACGTACATATGTATGTACGTAGTTGAAAAAATGTAAAAATTACACATGCAGCATTTTTCTTGCTTTTTATAGACCAGAAATAGCGAAATGCGATGGGCCAGTTTATGCCCTAATAGGGTATTACTAAATATAAGACTGTTAGGTGTTGGAAACATTCAAATTGGTACATGAAATTTATATATCCTCGAACTTAAAAATTAAATTAAATTAAAACTTAAAAAATGTTTTCTTAAAATAAAATATAAAACTGTCTGAACAGACATATATTTTCATCAGATATAACGTTTTATTTAATTATAGCAAAACATTTATTGTATAAATATACATAATAAACATTTAAATTTAAAGATTGGACATATCCAATGACCTAAAACTTTAATATCATTTATTTAAGATTGTTGACGTGAGATATTTGCTTTTAAGCTATACCTTTACCTTTATAAGATCCTAACTTGAAGGAACACTTTGGCAGGTGCACTTTGGCACAATCTTTTAATATGGTATTTCAGAAACCACTTGTGCAATGCAAATTTTAAATGACATTTTTTCTAAAATGGATAAATGAATTTTTTCAAAAAAGTTTACGAGTAGATTTTAAAAGTATTATTATGTCTTCTTTCTATAAGTTGTTTGTTTTCTGTCTTAAAATGTATTTTATAAAAATTGGGTGTTTCACAAGTCATCGTAACTTTTAATACCCCAAAAAGGGTAAAGTACGCAAAACACTTTTTAAGTATAAAATATTGTTAATATTAATCTCTTTTATTATTTTTAGAAATTTTACTAGCGCACTAATAACTTGTATATATTGTTGCAATCTTAATCTAATCTACTAATTTTTTTTTTTAAACGTAAAATCTTGTAACACAATTTTTGACAGCAGAAACTGATTTCTATAGTACTCCCAATATCTATAAGTTAATGAATCAAGAGTATCCTCTTAATAATTTATACACCACAACGAAAGAAAGTAAACTTATTAATGATCCATTTCGAATACAACCAATTCATTCTGAACACCTATGGATTCGTATTATTCAGTACTTTGTCAGTCAATACCTTCTGTGAAAACTAACTTATGAATCCTTAAATATGAGAAAACCACTTGGTGCTAGCCAAAAGAATGGCACTAATGTGATCCATTATATCTGTATGACGCCTTCTAATTAAAGAAAAGGAGCCTAGTCTCCTTTTATCCCCATTAGCCAGTAAGACATACGGTAGCGCAAATACCCGAATCCGATCCGGCTTAGTAGAGTAGAGCGGCCAAAGTCCGAAGTCAGAGGAGCAGAGCCCTCCAGTCGCAGCTGTAATGTGCACATACCATATGTGTCCATGTGTGTGTGGGTGCGAGTCAGAGTGTGTGTGTGCAGCGTTTCGGAAATAATGAAATTATTAACACTTGAGCAACTTCCGGCTAAAAAACAAAGGCTCTGCAGCAGCATCAGCAGCACCGAGGCAACACACACAAAAACAGCAGCTACAAGACAAAAAGCAAAAACTTGCGAAATACATTAAATGGACGAAAGAAGGCATATAAACGGCCACAGGGTGCGGTGGAGATGGGGCGGAAAAGGAGGCACTGGAGGAGTGGAGCAGTCATAATTGCAGCCAAACTTGGCTCGTCCACGAGCGCAGGACAAACACAGGACTCGGGCGAAAAAAGCGAGCGGAGAAATGGAAAAAAGAGCTACAGACCACGTGAATAAGAAAGGCAGCCGAGAAGAACCCCTTCTGCACTCTGTGCCAAGCAACAGACTGTAAATTTTTGAAGAAGTCATAATAGAGCTGTTGGCATATTTTCTATAAGCGAATTGTGGCCTTCCATAAACAACAACAAGTATACGTCTGGTGGTTCAGACAAAACAACGGCGGCAGAATGAGCTGGAGTGTTGTGGCAGCAGTGGCTTACAGATTTGATCAAGTGGCATGCCTCTTGCAAATATTATTATTATTAGTGTTAGCACCAACATTTTTGCAGAGACTTCAAGTCCATGTGTAACTCTAAATTAATTAACCAGGAAAGGTTAGAGCAAAGGACCCCCCTCATGGCTACGGCACTGTGCACTCTGCGCACACACAGATGGCAGCCGTTTAACGCGCTTGCATGAATTTGAAGTTAAGTCCTGTAATTAAAAGACAGTTGCCTGGTTGGTTGGCTGTCTGAACGCATGGCTAGCACAGCCATTGGGTTAGCTGCTCCCACTATGTACAATACCAAAAGGGTAGCAGGGAGTCGGTGCGGACGACCTAACTCCGCCACTCCGCGAATTCATCTGATTATATTTCCGTCTTTTGTCTGCCAACTCTCTCCGGGCAGAGTGCATATGTAGATTTATCCTTTGCCGAGCAGCTGAAAGGAACGGAGCTTAAAAGACGTCCTAACATGTTAAGCCAAACGTGTTCGAGTTTATGCTGGGTTAGTCAAAGACAAATTCCGTTCCTATTGCTTCGGCACGATACAGGACGTCCTTTAGGATTTTATTTTTTCAACTTTTTTGGCATTTAGCTTGAGAAACTCGAAGGACTTAAAGCTAAGCGTTGGCTCTACAGATTGTGTGTTCACTGCCCGCAGTCAGGGCGTTAGGTCTCTCGGATTATGAACCCGCCTGTTACAGTCCGTCGTGGCACTGCGTCAGTTCTGGTTCGCCTTTCCCGAAAGCGGGAAATGATTCATAAATTATATTAACTCCGTCGGAAATTCCCCACTGACGACGACAACGATGGTTGGCAATACAAACAGAACTTTTGAAATTATTTGCGCACACTCATTTTGTGCGAATTTTCCGAACATTTTCAACAATTTTCTTCATTGCAACTGCCTCCATTTCTGTCTCCCCGCCAGCTCCTTTTTATATTTGGAGTGCATTTTCCCAGTGGACCAACTTTCGACTTCCGTTTGCAAGCGCATAAAAATGTTTCCTTGTTGTTTTTGTGTTTTGTGCAGCCTGCATTTCCAAACAGCTTTCCTCCCGGCCACGCCCCGAAAAACTCGTTCGTTTGCATTTGTTTATCTTTTTATAGAGCGACAATTTCGTAATGAATTTATTACAGTGGCATTCACTGAGGGTTATGCATAAAGCGAAACGGGAAAACTGTTGGAAATAAACTTAAATTAACTTACAATGCCCCAAGGACGTGAGCATGAGACTCTGACTCTATGACCTCTCATATCAGGACATTAAAAAGGAAAACAAGCAAACAACTAAATACTTTGAAACCAGATCAGGTACTAATTTAAAATAAATTTTCTCTTGCTAAATATTACAGGTTTTTTTTACTCTCTTAAAATTGGTTTGGGTTCTGTAAATGATTCCAAAAGTAAATTTGTTACCACTGAATTCGAATTTGTAATTAATTTCTAGCGGGCGGCTATGTTGACTTTAGATATTTGTCTGATTGGTTTTTGTGAAATGAAATGGTTATAATGGCAATAATAAATAAATCACTCATCTCAGCCCTTTCCTCACCTGCTATCCTGTGCTGGATTTGCAAATGTTGCAAACTTCATTTTCCTAAAATGATGTGAACTTTGTTTAATATGCATATTAATACCACAGTCACACAATGATGCCTCGTTTGACTTAAATGGGTTGATATGCTGACATTCACAAAACATCGAACAATTCTTTTACGCACCATTTGCCACATTGAGTCTCAGTTACCAAGAGCGGAGCCCAGAGCATCCCGTCCCCGTCCTGCCGGCAATGTCCCTGCTAGGATGGGTGTGTCAACGCTTTTACACTTAATTAATTAAACGTAATTGAAAATCAAATAAAATGGCATCCCAGCTGCAACAATAGACAAAGAAACGCAAGACAATGGTGTAAAATAGCCATTGATATTGTCATTAAAAGGAAATGAGCAAAATAATGAAGTGCAGTCGAATGCACTGCCCGACCTCCGCCCCCTCCCAACCCACCAGGTCTTGTTTTCCACTGGAAGCATCTACAAGTCCCTTACAGCTGTCGTAGCCTTTATGAACTGCCGCGACAACTCCGACAATGGCAATAACGAACGGCGTGGCAAGTGCAACAAACACTCGGGGCAACTACGAGACAATCCTGCATGTCTGCATGTCGCGCCTCCAGGCCAAAATTCTGGCATGCACTCTACGAAAAGAACTTCATAAATCTTTCTAGATGGGAAAATTAGGGGAAACTTTGTATTATTTAAGCCTTTTAAGTCAAAAGTGGCATGTGTGTGCCTTTTTAATAACAAAGTATAAACTATGCCTTTTCACATTTCATATGTATTATATTTCTGTCTCAAAATGAATCAAATCAAAATCAAATTCTTACTGATTTCTGTTCTCTGGGTGTAACATGGCTGTCTTTATGCATTGCCTTAGTATTTGGTCCTGTCGTTGGCTATAAATGGCGACAACTTCAATTTCACTGTGGCCGGGCTTCGGGGGAGGCTTGTTGTCTGGCTGCCTTCAGCCCCAAAGTTGGTCAACCAACTGCATAATTAATGGGGTTTGCGGGCTGGAGGCGGGTGTTGTCGAGTGCCTGGTCTTCTGATTGATTTACCTGCACCTGTTGCAACAGGTTACCATTACCATTAGCAACGCTGCCTGTTGGTGGCCCAGTTGATTAGCTTTAAGGACTCGCATCGACTTTAAAACGCAAACAGCAATTTGGCAAATGACTTTCTGCCGTGAAGGCAAGGCAACTCCGAGCTAGTTGCAGAAAAGAAACACACACAGGGCAGTGGCGCAAAAAAAGGGTGACTGGAGAAATGCAAAATTAATTACCAGAATGCAAATTAATTGCTGTTCGTTTGCTTGCTTGCAGCTTGGCAAGGGCATAAATCTCCCGTCTGGGCTGCAGCCAACGAACAGCGCTGACGATTGCCTCCAGGGGAAGAAAGGCGGCGACGGCAACGGCACAAAACGTATCAGCCAAAATAAAGAGGAGACGCCCCCAAGCCAGTACATATACACACTTGAAAAAAAAAAGTTCGGTAAACACTGTGATGATTATTAAATGATGCTCTTTCATGTTGTACAGCTTAGTTTATTGACATATCAGTTCCCGACTTATAAATGTGATATGTACATATACCCTCATAACAATTGTTAAATTGTTAAATGCAAGTGCTTTTTTCAGAAAGTAACAAATCACACTATCACAACTTTGAGAACGTTGAAACCTAAAACTAGAATGCGCTTCCATTTGTGTTTATGCACAGATTAAGCAGTTGCTTAAGAATCAGTAAAAATGAAAGAAGTTAACTATGAGATACCCGATACTTAGTTTCCCATTAAAACAAATTCTATAAATGTGTTGTCAAAATACCAAGAGGTGAGCAGCGTTTAATTTCCATTAACGGTTTCTTAAATAAGAAACTTTGTATCCTGCAAGTTCAATCTCCTCAAAAGAATATACAGAAAAAAATTATATGAACATTCTGTCACCGATAGGAGTTTCAGTGTTCTAAAACACACACCACACTTGCATTGCAATGACAAACAAATTGCCTAACGCCGCAGTAGCAGTAGAAGTAGCAGTAGCACCAGCAGCTGAAGCTGAAGCAGCAACGAGCCAACCAAAAATCTAGTTGTGGCTGGCTGCACAGTCTGGAATCGTGATGGTGGACGGGTCTAAAGGGAGTGGCAAATGAATTGCGTAGACTGGTGGGTCCACCCGCCGCACGACCCATCGCACCGCCGCAACTGCACTGCTAACCACCGTGCCAGGCAAACCCGGACCCGGACTGGCTCTGGCAGTTCACGTCCGCCGACAGCGCTAAAAGTGCCAGTTGGGTGAGGATATTTGCCAAAAACTTTATAGGAATTAGCCAGGACAAGTGTGATTTTTAAGGGCCACAAAAGCTTCATAGAACCGAGCTGATAAGGAAAAATGAATGGGAGGAGGTCGTAGGCCAATGTTTTTGTACCATGGAAAACCTTAAAAGCCCTCTAAGCCGGATCCCGGCAATGGGATCCATTGATTTCACGCCACATATTTACTCTTTGGGCAATACCCCAGCGGCTTTGACCTCTATAAAACTAATATACCTTGAGGAAAGTATTTTAACTTTGGATAAATGTTTATTTTTATTCTTTAGAAATGATTAAAATCAATGAGCGTATTCCATGAACTTATATCTGAGATATACTTGTACAACTTTATGTAAACAAAGAAGAACATTCATTTCGGGAAGCCGAATTTTGTATATCCTTTTAATTTGCAATTGCATCGATTTGATAGAAATATAAACTTTATAAAAATTCATTATTGAAGTAAAAAAAATTGTAAATATGATTCCTATTAAAAACAATATTTTAAAAGCATGTATGTAAAGGTAATGAATGACTACATCTTAAGTTAGGGAAAAAGAAGTTGGTTATGGTATTCATGACAGGCGAAGAATGGGCAACGATACGGTTTGGCAATGCTTATCAAGAACATATGCTTTATAGGGGCCAGAAAAAAACATTCTGGATTGGCCATAACCCATCGTACCCTTTTATCCCATAAAAGCAATATTCTATAGGTTTTGTCTTTTAGCTCACTTTTCTGCTGCTCTTTTACGAATCTACTTGCTTTGGTCATGTTTGTAATAAACTAATCTGGGTTGCCTTAAGCTATACATATTTAAAAGTTTGATTGAAGAAAATCGATTATCATTGCGCCACTCTGAATCTTGGCATTAACTTATTCTTATAATTTTAGTGTATCAATGGCATTTCTTTTAAATAATATGCATATTAACACGTTAAAATCGAGCCACAACCAACTTTAAAACTTGGTGCAAATCAAGATACTTCGTTTTTTTTGTCACCTAAAAGTACACATATGTATGTACATATGTACATATGAAGGTCCGAGGGTGCCATAGTGTCCGCTCCCCTGCTTCGTGTACATCGCATGCTTGTGGAATGAATTACAGACGACAGATTAAGGCATTATAATCTCGTATACACATATATCTGCCGCTTATTATCATAAGTAAATTGCTCTGCGTGTTTTCGTTGTTGCTGCGCGCCACTCTGATAATAACAACAACATACAGCGCAAAGACAAATAACATAAGCCGCAGCGAATTTAAATACACATGTCGCTGCCATTGCAGTTGTTATCCTTCTGCGGTTGTTGTTGCTGCTGCCGGGTATTTATGTGGTCTTATGCGGCAGTTGCCGTCGCCACACCGCCGCTGTTGGGACTGCTCAGCGGAAATTGTATTGCGGCCAATATGGTAAATTGCCTTGAATCTACCTTAAAACCATATTTCAGCACTAGATTACAGAAACAGGCAGTAGCAGCCGCGCCAGCAGCAGCAGCAGCAGTGGGAGAAGCTACAATGCGGTAAGCCATTACACCAAAATACTATCATAAAATTTTGCGCAAGCGTGTGTCCCGACATTTTAACCGAACCGTGGATGCTCCTGCGAACAAGCCGCACAGTAACACGGGCATACACCCGTGTCCTGTATCCCCACACATACACACACACACACTGACACACATGGACAGTACATAAAGTGCACACATGCAAGTCAGGATTGTTACAGTTGATGTTGTTACGAGCTGCGGTTGCGCTTAAATGCGCCATTAAGGCCATGGACAGAAAAACAAAGCGAGATTTCGCCGAAAGGTAAGCTGCAGAATGCTTAGATTTTGGGCGAAAAAAGATTCCTTCACTTGGCTACTTTGCTACGTTATAAATCAGGGTCCAGTCACCGTTTTTGCGCCGAATACTAACCATTCATGGGCACAAGAGCCACAGGAATATTGTGTGCAACAAATGCTTCATTAGCATGCTGCCACCTCCCGAAGCACAGGCAAACACAATCACATTAAACACAACTTTCGAGCAATTCCGTAGCTTAACTCTCCTGTTGTCTTCATTTTTGCTTCTGGCGTCGTAATTCGTTTCCCGTTTTTCATCATCAAAGCTGCACTTTTGCATAGAAAATTGAGCTTTTGCCGAACTAACGACGACCTAAAGTATGCAAATTTATTTAACATACCCTAGAGTGAGAGGAGAGAGTGGGGCGCCAGGTGGCTACAGCAAATGTATGCAACAGCAAACACATAAACAATCATCGGGATCAGAAAGTCCCTGCCCGAAACAGTAGTTGCCAAAACTGAAGAGTTTGTGCTGCCTAAAGTGCTGTGGCTGTATCTTGAGCTGATTTCATGTTTATTATTTAAAATAATGTATTGAGTTCTTAATATTTTCTTTTGAAAAACTAATTTGGGAAATTACTACAAATTATTTATTATTTTGTCCGAGTTCCTACTTTGAAAAACACATATATAGTCTGAACAAAACTCTTAACTTTATTTAGTTTCATATATGTAAGTATGTATGTACAATGTTGTATTCATCATTTTAATGGTTATTATCAAATGTACATTTAATAAGAAATATTGCTTCTTAATATTTAACTGAGTATATATTTATTTACATATGTAAAGTTTGATAACTCAGTTCAATATCCATTTCCGGTTATATAAGGAGTCTTCTTACCATCAACTGCCGATTTAATCTAGTTATCCCCATATGTTGTTTTTTTTACTCAAACTTGAAAGTCATATTTAAATTTTTGATTAATTTATTGTAAATTGTGTCAAAAATTCGCGAAATCTGATGTGTTTATTTAAGCAATAATAATATTCTATAGTGGGGTTTTAAACCATTAAAAAATGTTTTTAAAAGTATGCAATGCTATGTTTTTTTTTTTTTAAATTTAGTTGGCCATTTAGTAAATGGCTGAGTCTAGGTCCATATCATATGTACCATACTTTCCCATTCCTCCAAACGTCCTGTTATGTTCTAATGGCTTGAACGATTCCGGCGATTGTATGTGGTGGGCTGATCTACCGAATTCAGTGTAAATATTTTTTTATGATGTATAATTCTTTAAAGCCCTAGTAACTAATTTCCCGAGTATATTATGTTTCATAAATGTAAGCTACCAAACCTACATTGGCTTTTTTGTCCCGTAAATTTTGTATATTATTTAATAAATCTCCACTTCCCCTCTTGTTCGTGTGGTAAGTAACCACTGATTGTTGCTCAAACGAATGTATTTACACACATAGAAGTATGTGGACTGTGGACACATTATTCATGATGGTAGACACATTTTCAAATAGCAGAAAACACACACTTTTGACAGCCCCTTTAAGCGAATAAGGGCATACAAGAAATCTGCCAGAGTCGCAGCCACACATTTCATATTGTCGGCACCTGAAAGAGTCTATGGAGAGTTGGGGCGCGGGTGTGAGTGGAGGTGGAGGTTCGGTGTCCTGGGTTACCGTCATGGCATCGAACACAGATGCATGAGGCACACACAGACACGTCTGTTTGTTTTTACTAGTGGACGCACACATGCATACGAAAACCGCTCCTGTTTCCGTTGCAAGAAACAACTCGAAAATGGCGCACGGTATGGCGTCTGCCTGGGCATTGTTGCCGCCGCTTCCCGTGCCACTACTGCTGCTGTTTCTGCTGTTACTGTTGCTGCTTCTATCAGATAGGTAGGTGCAAAAAAGTAGCAACTCCGGCTTAACAACCGAGGGGGTAGAAAGATGACAATCAGGCTGGCATGCAGACGGGTGAAGAAGGCCGGCGGGGAAGAGGGCTCCGAGGGATGACAACAAGATATACAATCATACCACCGAAAAAAAAGAAAGTGAAATGGAAAATGCAAAATGCAAGCAACACACGTTCGTACAAGCTGAGAAATAAACAGGAGCCCAGGATTTTTATTTGCTCAGCGCGTTAGTCTTGTTGGTGTTGTCCTCGCTGTCATTGCTGCCGGGTTCCCACTTGTCGCCATTGTTGTAGCCGCCCCCTTTTTTGATGCCATCATGCAGGTAAAGTAAATTATGCGACGTGCAAAATCAATAAATCAACACGTTTATTGCTGTAAACGTATTTGGGTCCCTGGGTGGAAAAGGGGGCGATAGGTGTGTGTTGAAGGAGCCTTGAATAAATTGAAGCTGCTGCGATAGAGAGAGGGCACTGGATCCGCTCTGCTGAGCTCAACGCAGTTTGGCTCGGCTCTGTCAGCTGTTAATGCGTTTATAGCCGCGAATTAAATTTGCAAAAAATGTCTAGCAGATCCAACACACGCACCCGACCCGCACTCATTCGCAGAATACACACGCCAATCGCAAATCCCGGTAAAGCATTCCTCGCTGCAGCATCTATGCAACAGCTGCAATTCATTACAAATGTGATTCCCCCACAGCGTCGAAAAGCGGGAAAACTTTCTGAAAATTTCAGCGCAATTTTCAAGCTCGTTGCCTGTGCCGCAATCCGTAGTCCGTACTCCGTGCCCAAAAGCAACGACAGTGTACACTTAGTATATATTCTCCCATTTCCATGGGCTGCAGTGTGCGCCCGGCATACCTTTGGTTTGCTTTGGCACATCGCACATCTTGAGTGCTTTATTGTTATGTTTTAAAATTCAATGAATTCTAAAAATTCCTCCCAGCACTCCGGTTACCGGTTGCTGCCAACGACAACGACAACGGCAACGATAGCGACAAGTCGACAGAATTTGCAGTTGGAGCATTAACAATGGCAAAAGTGTTTTCTTTGCAATACGGCTGGGCTACGATATTCTGCACTCATCCATGTAAGCCATATGGGCAAAGGTGGCAACAGGCTCAGACCCAGAAACAAGGTCAGACAACGTCGATTCCGTGGATACAGAGGTGGCCGGGTTGCCGGAGCAACCGGACAGAGACAGAGACAAATGGATGCAGTGAGAGTGGAATTCAAATGTAAATGCAAATGCAAACTCAAACAAAACGGTGTCAGAGACAACACTGATTAAAGCCAGCCGAGCATAAAGAATAATGTATTAAATACCTTTTAAATATTCCAAAAGCTTTGAAACTGACTCACCCAACGAAGGGCGTGGCATCCTTTTTGGATTACAAATCTAGCCCGGACGATTCCATATCACTGCTTACTTTGTGCATTATTAATATGAATAGATTTCTCGTTAGTCGCTGTCTGATGTCCAATTTATTTTAAAACTATGTTGTTCTTTCACTTCAATTTAATTTTCTCCAATAATACGAATGTGCAGCATATCTCACTTTCACATAAATTGCACTTGATTTAAATGTTCTTGTGACTTTTACGATGAATATCCAACATATAAGCAATTGGTTTGACTTGCTCATGCACATATATGTATGTGTACTGAGTTAAAGTATGTATGCGTAAAAGATTGAACATTTACATGGTGTGTTTCGATTTATTTGTTGTTTGTTTTGTTCTGAGAAAATTAACGCTTCAGAGTTTTTTTGGGTTCAGTAATAACTATCAGGTAATAACTTATTTAGTAATCACATGTATTTATGTATGTTCCTGAGCATTGCAGCGACTTAGAGACCATTTTAAAAATATGAATAGCTTTTTTATAAATTATAAATGTTTCGGTATAGGTATAAAATAAAATCGCTTTTTTAAATAGTCTCGTCTATTCAGATATATTTTAGGGGTAATTACCCATTCTTCGCGTTATTTTAAATAATTCAACAATAAAACAAAGTTTCAGTACAACACAAAATTGTCACCTTGTTAAATAAAGTACAACTTTTAGACAATTAAAATTCAAAACTTTAGAATGAATAAATTTATCATAAAGAATATATTAAGGCGTCCTCATATAATTTATTTAATCTGAATTAATTAACCATTTATTAACCATTTCTGGGACAAAAATAGGAATTTAAAAAATTTTCCGGGGGTAAATAGCTCCTAAAATATTTACCTTGTACACTGATAGAAAAAAAATTTCTTTAGTGCATTCTTAAAATTACTTCTTTATATAAGTTCGAAAATTCTTAAAGTACGATTTTGTAGGGTTAATCCGAGCCAAAAAAAAACTAGATTTAAGATTTCCCACATTCTTAAAAAAAAACCTAAAATGAAACCAAATATTCTCAAAAAAAAAACCAAATATTCGTAAAACAAAACCAAAAAGGATTCATATCAAGAAAAAATTCTTAAATTGAGATTTTTGGCATTCTTAATTTTCCAGAGGAGAGTGCATACTACTGTTGTCTCATTCTTTCTTATACAAAAATGGATATCATAATGCGGTCTCACTCTTTGTTAAAAGATCTATTTTTAGCTTAGAGAGAGAGAGAGAGAGAGAGATAGAGATTTATATATTTTCTCCTTGAAATCGTATGTATAAGCGTTCTCGGCATTACAGTCAACTTCGCCTCAGTAGCCGTATGGGTAAGAGGAAGGTGTGTGTATTCTTGGGACTCGGGTTCGAGTTCCAGACAGAACGCAAAATTGTAAGTAAGGTTTTATTTGGGATTTCTCTATACTAGTTTTAAGATTTAATAACAATTTATAACACTCTATATTTACAGATTTAAATAAACATTCCTTCAGAACGGACGGCTTAGTATTAACAGTTTAAAGGATTGAGTTTTTTGTTTTATCTTTTGTAAATTTTTTTGTTCTTAAAATAAGATTTAAAAAATCTTGAATTGAGAATGCAAAAATTCTTGAAGAAAGAACAAAAATCTTAAAAGAAGACGATTATATGACCAAAATTCTTGTTTTTTTTTTCTATCAGTGTATGGAAAGTATTCATCAAGGTATGTAGAATTCTTTTCAAATTTTCAAAATGATGTATGTGTTCGTGTTATGTTGTTTTTAGTTGCCTTATATAAACATGTTTTATATAGAGTTTTGTTCTTTCTCAATTTAAGATTTTTATACCCTTGCAGGGTATTATAGTTTCAGTCAGAAGTTTGCAACGCAGTGAAGGAGACATCTC